>DWLS01001469.1:0-21653 GCA_018246255.1 Pachliopta kotzebuea | reverse complement strand
ATCTTCTTCACAAACGACCCGTTTATTTAACACTCCTATCCGACTTTCGTCGTCGCCGCCGTACAACCGCCATTAAATTCAACTTCGCAAACGGAATTAAGTAAACATTCGGAAACTTCGAGATCGCCGAGTTATCCGCATATATCTAACTAAACTTTGGACTCAAGTGATTCGCATAACATGTTTAACATGATTAAATCGGCATGCAATACATGTAGACCGGCATTACGTCTACCGAGAAACTTTTCCTCACGCAAAGGGTCCGTCTATTTTCGAAGTTAACGGCCAACTTTCAAACATGAAGAAGAATTTCAAGACCGGAGAAAAATTCTCTGAAAACTTTTAATTCAAAACATTCTTTAACGTTTCGAAAAATCGATGACAAAATCGCTTAAATAGTTGAAAGCTTTACCTCTGATAAGTATATTCGTATTCACTTTTGACCAATAGTCAATGATGGTCACCATTAGGTTGACACACCTAAATTAGAATGTGTTTCCCATGTTACTGGTTCATATTATTAAACTTTGGATTATAATCTAAATCAGGAAACTAAAAATAATAATTTTAGGATACCTAACAAATTCAACATCTTTATTATGTATTGGTAAACTTCTTGCTTTCTAATTTGGAAATCCCTGTTTCGATTCCATGGGTAGATGTGGTTTAATTGGATTGATAGGATTTTGTAGAACTTTCTAGCTACTATTTTTATATTTTTAAATATTCCGCTATAACAGCGAATTATTATGGGAAAGACTAATCATGATATTAACCCATTGTATATAAAAAATGTTTTTTAGCTTTGTTTTCATTTAATGAAATCAAACATAACAACATTCCGTTCAATACACCGCACGTCTACTGAACCGGATGCCGTTCAGTTGGCCGAGTATTTCCTTGAAATCAAACCAACTAATTTATTAAAGCGGTGATCAAAGAGTTTACTGTTCTCGGATCCAAAGCTACGCTCAAAGCAAGTTTATTTTCAGTTGGATAATGTACTAGTCTTTTATAAGTTAATGAAAATACATAGTAAGGTTAAAAAAAAAACACCTAAAGTTCCATCATCATCGATCACTGCTTTTTTATACTTTTGTAAATTTGTTTATAAAAATCTCATGACATACAAACTTATTTTTTGTGGTTTTCGATTATTTTTTGTTAGAGATTATTAATTATCATTATGAAGTTCGTTATATAGAAGTATAAAATCCTGTTATTCAAAGAAAAAACACTTAAAAAAGGTTCTTCAAACACAAAGTTGTACCATAAGAGAGAGTGAGAAAAATACTTATAATATTATAAATACCTTGACCAATCTGCTAGCATATTCCAATATATCATATATAGTAACTGAAGTTATATAAAATTAAATACGCAATATATAACATAGTATTACTTTGTAGATTCATAGAGTTTTTAAATGAATCACGTATCATACAGCGTCGGTTTTAAAAATTTGAGGTTATATTCCAGTCACGTGTGTTTTGTTAATTAAATGGTAGTTCTTTTCTTTTATCTTTTAAGTTTATATTTTCCGTTTGTTATAATAATAGTTAATATTTGCTAATTTAACTTATTACTGTCATTGCGCGAAATAAACTATTTATAACTATAGACAATAAACCTGACTTTCTTTCTGAAGATTTCTATGACGACTTCCGAAAAAGACTTTTTCTAAAACATGTATTTATTTTATTGATATAAAAAAATTATTATTTTCCTTTTGGGATGACATTATATTGTAATACAAGATATTTCTATAAGAAAAACTAGTAATTATTGTCTTCTAAGAACTTGCTTCTTGCTTGCTTGCATACTTCTTATAAAAATCATAAATAAATAACCTTCGTTAATGTTCCCACTACTGGGATTCCAGATTTCTCATAAGAAGACAGTCAACATTTATCTATCATGTTGGTAAAATGCTAGTTGGACATTTTCATTTATAACTTTTTTAATCTTTACTTTTGAAGTTAGTCCTAAAGAAAGTATCGTTTTGTTCCTTCCTTTCTTCTTTCCCAAATTACAATTTGATAGTTTTGTTTTTATCTCGAAAATAACTTCTGTTTACTTTAAACTGTAGATACATACGAACAGCTTATTGAACAGTTCCAGCTCTGCGTCATCGAATTCCTCTCAGCAGCGAGCGTAAACATTTTTAGCGTGAACTTTTACAGCAGTGCCATTTTATTCACTGCCCCCTATAGCGCATTCTGTGTCTCCTCTTTCCTGTTTTATCTCTGCTCCTCTTTTCAAGGATTTAAATTTTAATGGAACGTTAATAATAATGGTGATATTCTTATGACTTAGTGGCTAAAGTGTCTAGTTATAGTTAAGTATTAATCTGGGAACCTACTTAGGGTTATTCAAAACCAGATTGACTTGAAATTAGTGAATTTTATGATGTGATATGAAATGTATCTAGATGTTCATAGTGGTGAATGATATACTTTTCCATAGCTATGAATTTGTGTAATCGAAGAAACATCAAAATTGTAGAATTTTTGTATTTCTTGAGCTAAACTGACGCTGCGATTGTACATCAATAATAATAAAGTTTACTAAGAGTTCTTAGTTAGTCATTATTAATAGCAGGGCTGTTTACTTAACTTTATCGAAATTTATCTTTGTTATTGAACTGTCATTAAAATAGACAAAGCGTAGTTAAGTAAGTTAAGCAAACATCCGACGGGCGCGTAAAGCCGCACCGTTGCGAAGTTTCGGATACTTTCAGAGTACCCTCGATATCGGGACTATTGAATATCCTTTATACCCAACCCAATCCGAGATGGTAATTTGATAGTATTTAGAGCTGACGTTACTTAGGTGTCTAATTGACTTGTCCCAAATTGGAATCGACTGACAATTCTGAACTTGGTAAACGGCAATGTCTTGACAATAACAATTCGGTATTGAGATAAATCTGTAATGACTTTTAAAATGATAAATTTATATATTTAAATAGCATTGAGGATAAATAGAATTTGAAGTCCGCTGTAGCTATTAAAATTAATGACATAAGCACAATGAAGACCCAAGCAAAGACCACAGCAATCATACCGCCTTATTCATTCGGAAAATCGTGCCGCTGATCATTAAGCGAATATTCTTAACCTTGTTGTATGAAATAACTTGTTTCAGTGTTTCCACAGATTGCAATGGAAGGGGTCGATTTAATTTATTTCCGTTCAGGTACAAGGGGTCCATAAATAACTTGGTAGAGTCCCAAACCGTAACAGATGTTCGCGAGGCTTTTATTATCGAACCGGCTCCGTACAGGCTGAAATTTATTTTATTTAGACAATTTGGCGCTGCGCCCGCAGATATTAAAAGAATTTATTTGCAATAAAACATTTACACGCACTGAAAAATCCGTGACGCTTATAACTTATTTTCCTTATTTCTGTAACATCGGCACAAACTTTCTCTCTAACATTTTCTAACGACATATTTAATTTATTAATCTTTGATGGAGAGAGATAGAGTGGACTATAATTAACGTGTCTATCAATGGCATGATATCACGTAGAATATACCGTAATTACCAATTTTCTGGATTCAAACTTTCAACTCTTGAGGATTGAGAGGTAGCAATGGTAGATGAATAAGTAAATAAGCAACACTGCTTTTTTTAAATAAATAGGTAGTTCCTAAGGAGATCACTAATACTAGAATGAAACCAAAACATCTTCTGGACAGTCTTTAAATTTTTGACCAATTACTTTAGACACACTTCCTTGGAAGGTTACTTTTAAAACCTGCCGAAGAATCCGTAAGGTGTTAGACTCTAGAACGGAATTTATCAGATTCAATGAAATCTCACTTGTCTTTACTCCAGCAACATTTGGAACTAACTATTGGGAAAATTTTATCTTTAAATGGGAAAAATAAACATACACCAGTCAATAATAATACATATGTATATTGAAAATATTGTAAAGTGTAGTTTTTTTTCTTTAGTTTACTCAACGAGAAGACAAGACTAACAAATCGTTCAATTAATTATAAGTGATGCACTTGCCGATATCGTTGTGCTGGTTAAGATTGTGTACACAGCACCACATTGGGCTAGTCTCCTTGATACCCAAGGTGTTAAATCTCGTTGCTCCAGTAATCACTAGGATACAGCATAGACGAGGCCTTTGTCCAGCAGTTGACTGCCGCAGGCTGTTGGTGATGATCATACAGCTAACTTCAAACTTGAACACAGTAATAAGGCTATTTGACGTATCAAAGAAAGACTCAATTAGAGGAAAAACTGTGATTTTTTTTATAACATACATCACGTGTATTTGATCTCAAAATTTCTGTTTAGTTTGTAATATAATTGTATTTTAATGTCTACTTCTCGCATGTTCCGTTGTCGTTAGTTGTTTGTGTAATGTAGATTTATGGCCCCGCTCCATGTTTGCTCGCGCTGATTCCTCAACTCTGCGAAGTTCGCACTTTGCAGCCTTATATATTACACCAGCTCAAAATCTGTCATTATGATATAATTGATTAATATCACACAGTTGTTTAAGTAAATTAAATACATACTTCATTCAAACATATACGCTACATACGATGAAACAGCGTAAATTTGCTAAATTATAATGTATGAGTTTTAATTCATTTTTAACTCTACTTCTTTTTGACTTTAACTTAATTTTAAAGATTTTCTTAACATTTAAATAACAAAGTTGTAAAGTATTTAAACCTATTGTTTTTTTTATATAACAATATAAAAAAAAAATCTACATAAAAGTAAGGAAATTAAATAGGATTGTAAGTGAAAGCCAAATGTAGAAGTATTGCAAGGATATCTATGCCATTTCATACTTATTAAACTTCTTATTAAAATAGGCTAACGTTTAGCTTAGCTTGATTTACAATATGAGGATGGTATCTAGGAAGACTAAAAACATAACTGATTAAACTCCGATGAAGGTGAATATCATGAGGGAACTGGCAAGTTATGAGAACAAGAGATTTCGTTGTGCTTAAATCGTTAAATGGTCAATATATGGCTTGATTTTCTTGTGAATGATGGTGCCGATATCCAGCAGTGGAAAAGATAAAAGACCCTAGGGACCTCTGTGGTGCAAGGCAGTTAAATATTAATTACTTCAGTACAATATTATATAGTTTCTTTTGATCTTTTTAATATACGTTAATTAAATAACAATGTTTTGCGTTTTAAATTTCGCGTGAAGCGTGTATTGGAAAATTAATGACGTCATCACCCGTCAATACGCAGCTTAATGTCTACTTAATTGACTGCAGCCGATGGGAAATTTATCTCATAGCAGCTATACACTGACAGGATCCATGACATCGCTTTATGTTTACCTCATTTAATTAATATATTAAACGATACAATGCAGGAGCTGATCATCATATTTTAATATATTAAAAACTTCAATGGACTTTAAAAAGATATATATAATCAACGTCGGCGTAATCCAGACAAGTCCCGAATCCATCTAAGCTTGATCTTCTGGTACAGGAAAACATTGTGAGGAAACCGGTATCTTCCAAGAGCACTAGCTTTGGAGAACGTGATATGGTGGATAAATAGTCTTCACTCCACCCTTGTGAGAGAAGATACCGAGTCCCACTTGAGGGAGTATTCAGAGGACTATTTATCATTTTGCCACCATCACCAAAATTAGGTGGTAAGTCTACGATACCGGAGACCTAGGTGATTACCATCGCAGCCCATGTTTCTGCAGACAAACAGTACAGTGCAAATATAACTGTATTGTAGTTTGAAGTGCATTGTAGTGAAATTACTGGGGTAACAAAAGATATATCAAAGTGACTATCTCAATATGGTGCAGTATCAGCATAATCAGCGCAATTAGGAGCAAGCGTATTACCATCAGATATTCTCACTCGTATTGTGGTTTGGTCGAATAAAAAAAGGTTCAGCGAGGTTGGTATTAAAAAATTCTAGATCATACATTATCTACAACATGCTGCTAGTTTTCTGGAATACGTACACTACTAGAATATAGATACGGGACCGCTCTGTAGTCATATCGAATTCATTGCTAACAAAAGCATGAATTCTTACTACTACTAGTTGAATATGTAGCAAGTTCTGGATAATATCTACCATTTTAGTTATTGCTAGTTTTACCGGAGACAACTTGGCAGTTCCTACTTACAACTTGATCAGTTAAACATTAAGGATTATTAGATGTAATAACTTCAGCCTTGCCCACCGCTGGACATGGGCCTTCCTAATTGATATTCAACACAACGAATCTGATAATGCTTATATCTAATGATTCCCTGTAATCTTCTCTATATCAAGATATATCTATAAACTATCGATACATAGTTATAATAAAGTTGCTGATATCGTCGAATAGTTGCTTTTTTTACCTTTTTATGATCATCATTATACTGTTAAGAGATTAATGATCATATGATCTTGACTTCTCAACTTCAACTCCAGCTTATCTTAAAGCCTTCAGAACAAGCTAAGCTTTTTACCTGATCAAAATAAGTCTGGTATCACACTTTAGGAACGCATAATCACATTACTTAGAAATAGTATGTATTGCAATAATAATGTTTAATAAATCATTTTGTTGTATTAATGATTTGTATCTTAAATGATTTAAAAAATATATATTAATAGTTATAAATTAATAATAATAAAATATGATACAAAGTTAAGAAGGAAGTTGCAATTGAACTAAGGCTCTGTTACTAGACAAGTAGTCACACACTATTACTACCCGGGATTATATTTAAATATCTGTCCCAACTAAAAGTGTAGTGTATTTTTCAAACGCGGATATTGTAGTTAAAATTCGTGTTAATATCTAAAGTTAAATAACATAATTAACTGAGAGTTTTACAGCTTTAACTATTTGGAAGCCGCAGTTGAGCAACGTTGAAATTTTAGCTGGTTCAGTTCAGTTGCTGGTTCTCATAGTTAACATTGAATTTTACGTTACGTTTTAAAGGAGAGGTTATGTGTAACAGTTAACTGATATTAGTTAATGATGATGAATTAGTAATAGACTGTGAGATAGTAATTTTATGGCTACAAAGCGAAAGGTTAAACATGGTCGTTAACCTGGTAAACAAACGTATGATCAAGATATGATTTTAAATATACGATAATCACCATCAACTGATAAATGCCCACTGCTGGACATAGGTTTTCACAATAGATTCCCCTCTCCGAATGGTCCTGGTCTGTTTGCATTTAGTGGTTTCCCTAGACCCTCACCAGATCGGAACATCTTGTGGGGGTCTTATGATTACGGTTAGTTTTGCGAAGTCGACATTTTAAGAACTTACTCTGTACAATAATAAATAACAATTAGGCAATTTAATATTCCCACTGTTGGGACTCAAACCCTACAAATCATATAAGAGGAAAGTTGAGATTAACAGACAAGTATTAAAAAGTTTTTACAGCTTTTAAAAACCAGACTATAACTGCTTCAGTATGCATAGTAAATCCTATCCAAACTATTTAATTAGCTATAATTCAATCATTACTGTGTCTCAGTTGTGAGTTATAGATAACTGTAACACAGTAATGAAAGCAGTAATTAATGACTTACGCTCATTGGTTATAGTAAACAACATCACATTGCGTCTTATTACCTCGTTAATTAAACTAGTTCAAGTACCGACTTAATGGCACTTGTTTGGGAATTAGAAATGATGTCTGCGGGGTGGTGGTGGTAGTGGGGGGGTTTAAGATAAGAAAACCTGTTACTTAATAGTTTGATAAATGGCCCCACAAAGCGTCTGATTAATGGCGTCACACGCGAACTTCTGCGAGGAATAAAAGTGATGAATACTCCGGTCCCACTGAGCACACAGTTTAATGTGTGGAGTAAATGTGGAAACTTGGCTCCGGCGTCACATCTGTCGAGTTCATAACCCGGCGGTGTTTTAAGTTACAGCGACATTTAAGCTACACTTAAATGCTTAGATCTTAAGTTTTGTTTGTTGCTTCTAGCGATTGTCATTAGCACAAACTTTAATGCCGGTTATACTCCTCCATTGTTAGGTCCTGGTTTTACATTTTCGTATTTTACTACTCTGAAACTTTCGTTCTTTTACTTTGTTTTATATCAGCTTTTTCTCTTTTAACTATCTCTTTCTCTCTTTTTCTGTTTAATAATTAATTCTGTACATTCTATTTCTTCCATCCGTCTCCTGAACTTAAAAGGTCGACCTTTGTTTCCTATTTAGATTCTTGTTCTTTTATCACATATCTTTTATATTCTTACTATATATATTTCTTTTTAGTTTTTTTCTATTGAACTCTTTATTTATATATTTTGCCTTAACATTTCTCCTTATTCTATTTTACTATTTTTATTTTCATAACATACCTGATAACAGTCTATACGTCTAGCTGATAGTCTGTAGACGCTGTTCATTACTTTTATACTTTTTGTATCGCCTAACTTACTTGTAAGCAATAAAATTGTCCTTCAAATGTTACATTTAGTACAGTCTCTTTATTTAGTTTTTTGGGGTAACGCTAAATCTTAGCTCTTAAAATATTTGAAGTAAATTCTTATATATCTGCTAGTCCGTTAGTAAGTCGCGTATTACCGATGGTAACATAACTGGATGCAAAAAGCTCTAGTCGTTTCCAATAATCCTCGTCAGCTCGTTAATATCAGCCGGAGACACCCTGAACATTAGCAGTGAAGGTGCCCAAGTGGTTTTTGTCCGGGATACTCACGTTAAAGCGATCTATATAAATCACCTGGTAACATGCATTTGCTGCAATTACCTACTGAAGAGTTATTTTAGATGAGCAAATCGTTCACCTGATGGTGAGTGATACGTTTGATAATACGGCGATGGTTAAGATGGTATACACAGCACCACATTGCGCTCATCGCTTTTATTCATAAAGTGTTAAATTTCTTTACCCTAGTAATTTCACTAGCAACAACACTCTTCAATCAAGAACACGGTAATAATACACATTGCTGTTTGGCAGTAGAAATAGGAGCTGCAGTGGTCCCTACTTAGATAGTCTCTGGGAAGAGACCTTCCACCAGTATTTCAGTGTTCCCGTCCAATTACGTTGTGGGCGTCTTCAAGTAAAGAGTGAATAGGCATTTGCTAGGTTAATGCGCTTCACCATCATAGACCACATCTTCACTTAACACCAGGAGGGATCGTGGTCAAGCATTAACCTATACATACGTAAAAAAAAAAGAAAAAAATAGGTAGCAGATTCACTTGAAACATACCAAAAACACCAGATGTAGTTCTTAATTTCTTCGATCGTAAATAATTCGTAGAGTCGTTAAAATATTAACCATAGTAACCTTTTTTTTACGACACATAAACCTGCCGCAGACGTAGATTCAGGGTTAGATGAGCAAGGTCAAGTAAGTTTAGTGAGGCCTGGGGTTAATATGAAATTGATAGATTGAAAGCAAGTATTAAAATAGTAAAAAGCACGGATTTTTATATACAATGACCTTATCATTTCATCACCATTTCGTGATGATGATGACAGTGGTGAAGATGATGAGGCAGAGACGTATTGTTTCGTTTGTGTTATATGTGGCTTAACGTAAAAACTTTTTAATTATTTTACTGTACTGTGAAAAAATTACTGTGTTGCAGTTTGAAGGGTGCTGTATGCTAGTGAAATTACTGGAGTAACGAGACTTAACAACTTATGTCTCAAAGCGATAAGGTCAATGTAGTGCTGTGTATACCATTTTCACCAGTGCCTTGTTATGGGCAAGCGTATCACTTACCATCAGATGAATGCCTTGCTCGTGTCTTTAAATAAAAAAAAAAATAGCACCTCACAAAGAGAGAGTTAGTGATTTATCTTTGGTGTTAGGGGGTGTAAGGAGTGTCGCATAACAACTCCCAGGACTTAAGTCAACCTGGTAATTAACAGACGAGACTCTAGCTTCTTACCAACCCGCATTGGGCCAACGTGATGATAGATGGCTCAAATTCCTTATTATTGAAGGAGGCCTAAGTCCAGCAATGGATATCTATCGACCGATGAAGATCCTTCACTCCTTAGTGCGAGTTGATAGACTGTGGTGATGAATAATATCTACTTACTCATTATTATTATATTTGAAAGTTATAGATATAATGTTTGTTGTATACTAGTTAGACTTGCCCAGTAAAGCGAGCATTCTTTCTTCAGGTTTATTGGCTTCATCATCACTAACTAGAAGAATATATTGAAATTAGATACACAGAGTAATATTTAGTTTAAATGTTTTTTTTTTAATTATAACTTTTAGTATTTAGCTCTTAGTAAATACTCTTTTCAGCCACGCTATGAAAATTTTCTTAATTCTTGAACTAATACTGCCGTGGAGACAGTAATATAATTTAACTACTACTTTGTAACTTCCGTCCGAGCGATAGTTAATATTTTAAGTAAATTTTAAAATGAGTGTTTTTTAACCTTCTGTTAAGTCAATTAACTTTTCAGTTAACGTCTTGCAATATTTAAGAAGAACCAACGGAGAAACTGGATGTAGATAGAGGAAGAGTTAAAAGGTGATACAAACTCGAAGGGAATAAAATATGGTGTTTAGCTGTAAATATCAATTTTGTGTTATTTACAATGATTATTCAACAAAAAATGATTATTGACTAAAACAGCATTAGTTTTAGTTTAGTTTCTTAAGGCTAATGTTCAAAAAAAAAAACCCGTCTGCAATTAAGTGATATTTGTCTACTAAAACCCTTCGGGTATAACTATCACTGATCTTTAAAGGATCTTAACATCTAAGCTTATCTTAGGCAAGTTTAGTTGTTCTAGTAATATCACTATATAAACCACAAACGAAATTAGAACACAGTAATGTGTGCGCGCCGTTTGGTGTATTTAATTTTGGTTATTTGAATTTGGTGATTAACCCAAATTGTTTGACATAATTCAATTAAAACAAAACGTTACACGTGTTTCGCTTACCGAGTTTTATTTCGCCAACGAATACAGGGTTCCGCACACCCTAAAGGGTTTTTAACGCAGTTAGCAAAAGGGTTGCACTCGTAAAATATATTTTTAATTGGGGTAAATATTAAATTGGTTGTCTTTTACGGCGTAATGATACTTACTTGATGTTAATAAATAAATATTATTTGGTGTGTAAAGTTGAATGAAACAAAAGCAACAAATGGAACAAGCAAACATTACTGTGTTCCGGTTTGTAAGATGCTGGATCTAGTGAAATTACTGGGGTAACGAGACTTAACAATTAATTTTTAAAGACCATGAGTACAATATGAGTAGTGTATACTATCCTAGATACATTGTTACATATTGCGTATCACTTACCATCGGGTGAATATCCTGCTACTTTAGACGCTTTATCGAAATATAAACTAAACAAGCCGGAAAGAAGATGTATAGTTATTATTATCCGAGTCTCTAATACCTTATAATATAAGAAGATTCGGGAATAGCCTAGGGACTAATTTTCATGCTTTGGACACCAAGGTCATGAGTTCCATTCTCAGTGAAATTATACTTCGCTTTTCCTCCTTATTTCACAGCTCTAACTTTTATCTTTCATATCTCCTTAACCGGAACAGTCTTACACTTTTTCTATTTTTTGTCGACAATTCTCATCTCTATATCCTGTATTTTATTTTATTGTAACTGAGTTTTCATGTAGCTGTTCAGGTTTAAAAGTTACAAGCGTTACGAAATAAAGTCAGTACATCACTCTCTTTTACGCTGATGCAATCAGGTAATAGAAGCTAAAAGGCTCTTTCCTTCAAACGTACATCGTTTGTGTTAGATTTCTCAAAGTTGACATTACGTATCAGAACTATGTCGGTCATTTTTA
The DNA here is from genome assembly GCA_018246255.1 of Pachliopta kotzebuea. Lineage (NCBI taxonomy): Eukaryota > Metazoa > Arthropoda > Insecta > Lepidoptera > Papilionidae > Pachliopta > Pachliopta kotzebuea. The sequence goes on along the minus strand of DWLS01001469.1, from coordinate 9,825 downwards.
ACCCTTCACCTCCTTTCACACTATTTAGGTTGTTCGCGTTTGTTCACCAAACTTTATGAGAAGCGACTTCAATATTGAAGTTTCTTGGCAGCCGTCCCGCGAGTCGAACCGATCACCTTACTATGACAAATATCTCTTGTCCTTTTTCATTTATACTTTATATTGCAATGTATAGATAAAATTTATTTAATTTACGACCTAGACATTTAATCTAATTCAAAAGAAAATGTATTTTAGTGGAAATATTATCAACGTGTTTCAAATTTATGTCGTCTATTTAATTTTATGCTAAGATGCAATGAAAACAGATTAAAATTATTACTAAAAATAACAAACATTTCTTAAATATAACGCCATCAAGAATCACAATGCTTAACTATCGTCATCATCAGCTGATAGACCAAATCAGATAGACCCAAAAATCACTGATTAATCCCGCATTAGTCACAATCAACTATTATCCGAAGATTATAACAAGACCTATATTTTCCGATATTTTATGTCTTAACACACAAATATACACCGTAATGATTAAAAAAAACGAGAAATAGGGCTCAAAAAGTAAATTAGTTAACGATAAACTATTTAACCGAAGACAAAAACGAGGTTTTATAAAGTGATCTAAAATCGTTATTAGTTGTCTGTTTGAAGGCAACTTCCGAGTCAATCCTAAAAAAGAATTAACACTAAATTATAGGCAAACTATGAATAATAACATCTGTAAATTTTCAAATATTTGAGTTATAAAGATACAAATTTGGCTTAGGGAAAGTGATAGAAATGTATGTAAGAAAGTAAAGATTAATTTTAAACCTTTCAATGATTTCTGGAATACTTTGATTATATTATTAAATTGAAATGGTGTTAAAACGAAATACTTGAGTAATGTTATGGCGTTGGAAGAATTACCTCTCGTGAGCGCCAGTGGGGGTCCAGTATTACACCCGTAATCTTTGAGAACCAGACCAATATAAAACGCTTAGCCGGATTCAAAGCGCACTCAACCCGTATGAAATGTGCACGCTTAATACTTTACGTTTGTTTAACTTTCACGGTTTTAACTGAAATTTTCCTGCACAGAGTATTTTACTATACATTCTGATAAGTGGTACTAATGCTCTGATTCCTGAGACCTAGACAGATATCAACATTACTGCCTTTTGGAAGATTGCTGTAACTATTACTATGGTGTGAATTTATATAAACAGACAGATATGTCATATATATCGTTTTAAAAAGGATTTCTCTAGTTTTTCTGGATTGTCCTCTCAAAAGATTTATTCTGAGACCTTCTTTTTTCTCCCAGGATAATGACATTTACATATTATTTACGTGTGATAGTAAAGAAGTTATCACTATTGAATTTATTGATCTTGGTAATTTAATTTGCGATGAAAGAATCAGATCTCACGTTCGAAATAATAATCTAGAGGTTAATATAAGACGACAGGTAATTATTAAAAGAAGTTGAGTAACTGAGTGGTCAAAATTTAATCAACGTATAAAACAGCAGAAACATTAACAATAAATCAATAACTAAATTATGTATACTTATTTACAAAAAATAAAACTACAAAAAAAGCCTTCAAATTCTACACATCCGATGCTCTACTACAGAAATTTAAGTGCGCGAGTGCCGTGAATTTAAAAGTCCAAGTTGATACCGAAACCAAACCGGACCCTCCTTTGGCCGTCTATTAAAGTACTGCCAATTAGACGTAATACCCTTACATCGTTTGATTCCCGAAAATAGACATCTTTCTGGTACGTGAAGCCGCCGCACCGCTGGGTGTCCACGAATATTTTCAACTCCGAGTCCGCGTAATTTTTGTGAAGTGCTAGACCAACATTGATAGGCGCAATATGCTGACCTTGATCAATTATAGTCGCTATTCGCAAATCCTCCGCCAGCTTCTTAAAGACGCACAGCTGAAAACCAGATTTGCTGATTGTGGACGACACGGCGAACGTCGGCTTACCGTACCTAGTGCTGATAGACAGCTCGGGGATAGCCGGAAAGGTTAACGGCTTGAAGCCTAGTTCTGTGCCGATACTGAAGTCGGGGTGGATCTTATACATCCATTGTGTGACAGTCTTCAGTGTATTGGGCTCCATGTCGTTCATCTTGAACGAGAAAGTGGTGACCGACCTATCGCTCTCCCTCTCGATTTCCACTTCAGTTTCCGACGATATGAGATCTTTGATTTTCGAGGTTAGATTGACTGTGTACGCTCCCTCGATGTCCTCGGTGTAGGTGGCGGTCGCGGAGCCGCTGGAATCCAATAGCAGGCCGTCATTTCCGTGTTTCGTTTCCATCTCCTTGTTCAAGTACTGCTTGTAACTCTGGTAGGTCTCTTTCGCTTTACCATAATTATACTGCTGCACCAACTTAACTTTATCCAACACTTGTCTTAGGACGACTAATTTAGTGCCAATAAAGCACTTTGGGAATACGCTCTTCGCCTCCGCGTGCACGTCTCTCAGCCTGAGCAGTTTCACCTTAACCGGTTCTATTACGATTATATCCTTCTTCTTAGGCAATAGCCGCTGTAAACTGGATACGAAGTTACTGACCTCCGCTTTTATGGTGTCTTCGTTTAGGTCCATTGTTGATTTGTAAAGTCTTTTTTAATTTGAGTAACTGAACAGACGTCATTGAACCGTCAGGGGATATTTTTAAATGTCGCTCCGTGCGATCAGCCAGCCGCTGAGAGCACAGACAAACATTTACTTTTGTCTATTACTACTAATTTTATTTATTAATTATACATAATTAAAAATTAAAAAGATACAAGAATAGCTATTTGAAACAAATTCTTAACTAATATATTTATAACTATGTCCAAAAATTATATAATATGTTTAGATTCGTTACGTATCTAAAGAAATTTGAACAGACGGTAGCTATTTCTCAAATACAATTTTCAGTTCCCATTTAAACATTCGTACTCTTTGACTTTCGTGGAAATCCTTTTAAGAGATTGCAATAATAGTAAGTAGATACAGTAGTAGACTATTTGAAAGTTGTCTAAGTTCCTCTGAAGGAAGATGTAATCATCACCATCTTCTCACTCCATTGATATTTACCGCTGAAGTCTCTAATTTTGTGTTCATCCACATCTACAAAGTACTGTATTTTAAATTGGGACGAGCTATAGGGTTTTAAAGCATTTTCCAATTCCATATACATAGCTACAATGAGCGGTGTTATTCAGTTTCATAACTTTTAATATGATTATAGTTACAGTGTAAAAGTTTGATTACATTACATAGTGGTGAAAATATACTTTTACATCTTTCTACTGTTTAATAGAATTGTTTCACACCAAGTAAATTAAATACAAAAAACTTTATTTATAGTTAGAACGAACTTAACAACAATTGACCTCAATTTCATCTTATTATACAAAGCAGAAAATAGTTAAGTGTACTAATCTAGAATAGTTTTTGTTTTTATAAGCTGACAACTGGAATACAACAATAATATGCCGATAGGGTTGATATGCGGAATCTAATAAAACTTACTACTATTCGAAATCCTTCACCGCTGCTTTATTGAGTCGTGAATGTATACTTTATTAAGAAATAAGGTTATTATTAAACTAAAAATTAATTTTATGAATGTTAGAAATATTTTCACAACGAAAGAAATCAAGTGGAAGTGAAATTAAATTCCAGTCGCTTTAAGATTCAACGTTGCGAGTAACGACGGCGTTAGGTCGCTTCAATGGAAATGTCACTTGTAACAGAAATTTCCACCTGAAATATAACTTAAAAAGTAAGCAGCCACTTCGGAATACTAGAATTATAGTTTTTATAGTTTATTTGACACCACAAAATAGTAACTTTGGAAGCCAACAAATATAACTGAGTTTACGACAAAAATCTTGTTTGAATGAGGTTATTGATTTACTATACACAATATATATATACAAAAAAGAGATTGTTAATATACATAAACTAGTATTTTTTAATTTAATCTTAATTTTGTTTGTGTACAGGTAACTGCAAAAAGAGATAAAGCATGTGGTCCGGCAAGAAAGGGTCGGAGGGCAGTGGCGCAGGCACTCCCACCGCCGAGGAGGAGATCAAGGTGGTGCTCGTCGGAGACACGCAGTGCGGGAAGACCTCACTAGTCCAGAGATTTGTTTCTGACACTTTCATAGAGGTCAGTTATATGACATTAAAAACACAAAGAATAAGAAAAAGAAAAGTTTTTTTTTAATATTTTTATACATGCGGTTTTTTCTCACAAAGCTATTGCTTGCTAAAGTCAGTTAATGCGAGTACAACTACTATTGACATAAATGAAACGATTTCAACCAATCTATCATTACCTAATTAACGCCTACTGCTGGACATAAACCTCCCGTAAAAAAGCGATTAATTGCGAATACACGAAATTAGGTGATTTATTTATTTATCATATATAATAAATTTTTAAACTAGGTTACAAAAAATAGAAGATCTCCTACAGACATTATCTCCTTATCAATTCTGTTAATAGAAGTTAAGCTTATTAAATATAGAAAACCGGAAGAAAATCATGAAAAACTAACTGTAATAAAATAAAATATATATTTACGTATGTTTAGAAGATAACCATTTAATTATACAAAGACAAATAACTACTAAAACAATCATCATCAAGTCAGACGTCCACTGCTGTACATAGGCCTCTCCCAGTGGAGGGGGGATTTGGGCCATCTCCCACCACGCAGGACTAATGCAGGTTGATGAGCTAGAGCCTCGTTTATTGATTACCATGGTGCACCACGAGCAAATGAATTTATTTTGGGTCCGTGAGTTGTTGTGTCGGACCCCTTTACACTCCTAAAACAGTCTCGAGAATGTAAAAAATAAAAGCAGCATTTAAAAAACAGGCTAACTAAAATAAACTAAGTTAAACTTAGACTAACTTTATAAATTTTTTATTTATTATTTAATTAATACTTAATGCTATCTATTTAGCTTTCCTGATGATGGTAGGAAGATTGAATTTACTGGTAGCAGGTCTCTGTTGCTGGAGACCGTCTAGGTAGGTACCATCGCTACTCCTTATCTACCGCCAAATAGTAATGTGTAAACATTACTGTGTTCCGGTTTAAAGGGTGCTGTATGCTAGTGAAATTACTGGGGTACAGAGACTTAACCTTATCTCTCAAGGCGAGCGCAATTTGGTGCAGAGATATTATCTCAACCAGGGCCACGTTATGGGCAAGCTTATCACTTACCATCAGATGAACGCCTTGCTTGAATAAAAAACCTGAATATTTACTTGATAATATCATAGCATAAATAGATTGAACGTTGGTATAACTAGACAGTATATGGCAGAAGAGTTTTACTATCTATAAATAAGACCTATCACTCTAATGAGGTCACATACATTGTCACCTCCTGTCAATTATACCGAAGAGAAAGAGTAGATTGTGAAGTTTAAATGGAGAAGAGAATTAATGTTGGCAGCATCGCCTCTCTGATAAAGACGAAAGTCGTCGTATATATTTGAAATATTATCAGGTGGTAGCAAAAAAAGATAGTAGAAACAAAATAATACAAGATAGCAATATACATAAAAGAAGTATAAGACAAATGTAGTCAGAAGAGACATACAATGTAAAAATAAATAGGAGATATTAAAAAATTTAAAAATGCGGCGAAATGCCTATAAGGTAATGCATGGAAGAAAATAAAAGGACATGTAGTTAGAGATGAAGAGATAGAAAACTTGTAGGAAAAAGAATGGAGAAGTAAATAAGTGATATAAAAAAGACCATTACCCACAACACGAAGGGGAACTATTTCTATACTATTATAAAAATAAAATTAGGTCATACATATTTAAATAGGTGATGTTATAAACTAATCGGTCCGTGTGGCAAAATTACTACTTACTTAATACCCCCACTGAGTACTAATTTGAAATTCTATAAATACACTACCTCCTTGTTTTCGTGAATGTTTGACATGTGTACTATATTATATTACTTTTTATTTTATTTTACGTAGTGACAAGATACCGAAGAATTCACCTAATAGTAAGTGATACGATTGTCCATAACACGGCGCTGGTTAAGATGGTATAAACAGCAACGAATTGTGCTGGTCGACTTGAGACGTAAGGTCTCGTTAGCCCAGTAATTTCACTACAGCATCCTTCAAACGGGAGCACAGTAATATTTGCACTATATGAACAAGGCGTTCACCTGATAGTGAGTGTTAAGCTTGCTTACAACAACGTAGTGCTGGTTAAAATGGTATACACAGCGCCATAATGCGCTCGTCACCTTGAGATATGAAGTGTTAAGTCTCGTTACTCCAGTAGTTTCACTAGTATACAGCATCCTTCAAACTACATCACAGTAATGTTTGCATATTACTATTTGGCGGTAGAAACAGGAGCTGCGGTGGTACCTCCACCGTAACCTAGGTCTCTAGATACGACGGTTACTTGTATTGAATAAAACTTTGGTGAAGATCTTAGGTTAAAGCTTATGTCCATCAGTGGACTTCTATATAATGAATATATGCACCATTTAGTGTTTACGTTTAGTATATTAATTTGAATCTGAACTTTTAGTAAATTTTAATATACATAACTAGACTATTCGTTATACCTTTTCTTTTATTATTGTGTTTGCTCCAAAAATTAGGGATTTTAAAATATCAAGTAATAAATTAAAAAATTAAGCTTTGATATTAACTTGTATAATTGTTTTATTTGAAATGGTAATGGCTTTTACAACAATATATCCAGTTTAAAAACAATCCTACTAATATCTTCCCTTTCTTGGCGTGCGTCCGTGTAGAATGGAGTGTCGTTATGCCATTTTAATAGCTGACATATACATATATCTGTTGTAACAACGTTTTGAACTTATTAAGTTTTTTAGTTGCGAATGCAAGCAACGCTACTAGTTTATATAAAGGGATGCAATATTGCAGTCATAAAGAAATAGTTAAAAATTATATATTGTATCAATATAAAATGCCTATGTTATTATTAATTAAAATATATTAAAGATATGAACATTATTAGTGCAGTATATAATATTATGATAAATTATGAAAGATGTGTTAATTAAGTTAATGTTATTAGTGTTGATTATCCTTTGATATAAACCGCTTTATGTACAGGTACTTTGTTCTCTCAAGTATATTTTTAATTAACATTTCCCCCGGTTAAAGTTACATGCAGGTTACAAAAAAAAACACAAAAGGAAGTAGTGTGTAGTACAGTAACCAACATTCTAGTGCATTGCAACAGCATCCCGCTGCAATGCCTCACGTTAGCCTGGTTCGGTTTCCTTTTTTTTTTGCTTTCATGTCGTTTGTATTCGAACTTTCTGTTTACGGTTTGTGTACACTTTGTTGTAAATTAAAAAGTTTACATTTCAAAAATCGCAACGTTTTTGTTTACATTTTATTATAAATATACCTTTTTTCACAGTAAACAGACACGACACGAAAATACAAAAGATTTGTAATAAATCTTTTTGTCAAAAAAACACTACCAAAAAATACTACCAAGTACTACAAAAATTACCAAAAATATTTGAAAAGTAAAAGGATGAGACAATTATGGATATAAATATTATGTTATATATCTAATAACAAAAATATACTATTAGCAAATAAAAGAGTAGACGTGATACCATATTGCGTTGTCTTTCAATCAATCTTTTTGTTAAAAAAACTACAAAAGAATATTACCAAGTACTAAAAAATTACCAAAAAATATATTACTTATATATAAAAGTAAAAGGATGAGACAATTATGGATATAAATATTATGTTATATATCTAATAACAAAAATATACTGTTAACAGAAATAAAGGAAATATGATGAAGTTGTGAAGGAAATTGTATAAAGATTTATCAAGACTATATTGGTAATAAAAACCTCTCCCTCATTAAAAAGTTCTATTAAACTTCGTGACCATAAGTCTAGGATCTCGTTACAGTATAAATAGGACTAATTAATCATCAGGGAACAGAACTGAATGTTTCCTGTATCATCATTATCTTTTGTTTGCTGGATTTTAACTTAAAGACTCATCAAGTGCCTTTTGTATGAACTAATATACTTGTTACTTATTTACGCATATAGGTATAATTATATTTCTCCAAAGACTGGATATCTAATATACATATATTATTAATATACAGGACCTGAGTTAGACAGACGTCCTGCTACTATATAACTAATTAACATAGCAATTATTAAGAAGAAGATTACTTCCACTGTACATAGAGATTTATATAATATTCCTTTATTCATATATTATTTCAAAAAACTCACTAAAGACTAGTATAAAAATTAATTAACAGATAAACAAGTTGTGCAATAACTTAGCTTTAACTTAAGGAAAGAATTACCAGTTCCCTGGTGATCACAAAATATGAAGTGGATAAGGCAGATATTTTCTTAACAATATTCCTGTAGTTAAGTTAACCTTCAGATGTGAACAATTCATAATACATCCAGGTAATCCAAAATTTCCATTAGCTACAGTAGACTTCAAACAAATATAAACCAATGTAACATGATAGGGTGTAAGGGGTCCCACACAACAACTTACCGACCCCAACTGTCACCTGCTAATCAAAAAACGAGGCTCTGGCTTACCAACCCATATTGGACCAAAGTGGGAGATGGTCCAATCTCCCTTTATTGGGGGAGACCAATATCCAGCAGTGAACTTCTATCGGCTGATGAAGAATGTAACATTATAAAACTTTACAGTATTATTTTATTAAGCACATCTCATCAATAAGTTCACTTGTGATATGTTCTTTCAATGTGTGTAAGGGGTCCTACACAGCAACTTATGAGATAGCCAACCTCACCTGCTCGAAGTGTACACTGTTAATCAACAAACGAGGCTCTGACCAACCTGCATTGGGCCAGCATGGGAGATGGCCCAAATCCCTCTCTATTGGGAGAGACCAATAACCAGTAATAGACGTCTATCGGCTGATGATTTGGTTCCATCGAAAATTGCGAAGGTTTCATCTTCGCAGAGCTTACCAAGCCCAACAGTGAACATCTATCTGCTAACGAATTGTGAAAGTATATATAAATAACGGACAAATAATTTTTTCTTTCGCCGCGTAACGAATTTCTAAGTTACAGTAATGACAGCGATATATCTTGAGAATCTATCAAATGGCAACAACATGGCAGGCTAATAGGCAGTTACAGGGCAATGCACTTAAAGTCGACTTACCGGCAGTAAGTTATAAGCGGCAAGCTAAATTACTTATCTACAATAAAACAAGTAATAAATAATTACAAATATCTAATAGTTAATATTAACATTAATCAATCTTTTACATAGTTTTTCAAAATCAAACTATGATCTAAATCTTGCGGAATCTTAAAAAAGGTATTGATCTAAATCTAGAGTAATAGTAACTACATATTCATTAAAAAATATTACTACTCTGTAGACTATACGCTTGTAATATGGAGGTCTTTAATTCTTGTGAAGAACAAGGTATTCACCTGATGGTAAGTGATACGCTTGCCCATAAAATAGTGATGGTTAAAATCGTATACAGAACCACATTACGCTCATCGCGATACATGAGGAGTTAAGTCTCTTTACTCCAGTAATTTTACTAAAATAGAACACCATTCAAACCGGAACACAGTAATATTTGCACATTACTATTTCCGGTCTCCAGCAACGGACACCTACCACTGCGTTACTTACCTACAACTAGTTTAGACTGAATGACAGTAAGATATTTTCAATATTACCGTACCACGAGTTGTATTCTTACAATTGGACTTTATATGAACTAGAGTTACTTAG
>DWLS01001468.1:0-21656 GCA_018246255.1 Pachliopta kotzebuea | reverse complement strand
ACTGTGTCTCTCTTGTACATAATGTTTTTCCTTTTGTTGTTATTATACAAATAAAGTGTAAATAAATAAATAAATAAACAAATGTCAAATGTGACGAGTACAGCAAATGTGAAACTGCTGAATTAATAACTATTGCAATGTTTAACTGCTAGATTAGATTCATGCAAGAAAATTTACTGGGGATAGGTTTTTATTGACGGAGACCGTCTAGGTAGATACAATCGCAGCTCCTATTGCAGACGATAAACTGTGCAAATATTACTGTGTTCCGGCTTTAAAGATACTGCAAGGTAGTGAAATTACTGGGGTAATAAGACACCTTGTATCTCAAGAAAACGAAACCAATGTGGTGCTGTGTATTACACGATTACGATGGTAAGTGATACGCTAAAGAGGAGAAGAGGCATTAGCCTAATGACGTGTATGTATTGCTCGTCTTGTAACATCGTCGTATGAAGAAGCTGTCATTAAAGCTTTATTTACTGTGCTGTAAGCTGTTACCTCAGGTGCAACGTAATACGGAGTGTAACACGGTGTCTGCAAGGTGTCTGCTTGCGAGAGCGTTTCCTTTGCGAATCCGAAGTCGGTCAGTTTCAATACAGCGTTTGGTTCCATGCTCGTATACAGCAGGTTCTCAGGTTTGATGTCCCGGTGGGCTATGTTCGAGTCGTGTAGATGTCGGACCGCGACGCATATCGAGTGCATAATCTGAGGAAGCAATGACTGAAATAAATTGTTTGTAACGTGAACAACTAAATCTAGAGAAGCTTTGACCATTTTAATCTGCTGTTATCATTGCTATTATTACATTAGCTTTTAAAATATGTAGTACGTTAGTGATATTTCGTTAACGTTTAATACATTTATACCCTTGGCATTTCGTTACAGAATGGAAAGTAACAACTTTGACGTTACTATCCATTATTCATTTATCTAACTTAAACAATTTAGTGGGATTTAAAAATAAATAAATATTAACTACAATTTATGGTATATACTTATAATACATATGATTATTTTAAATTAGATTAAGAATTTTTTTATTATAATATTTGTAACTGGTAGAGTCACACTGGTAAACATAGATATTTCCCAATAATAGGGGGATTTGGACCATCTTTCTCCATGCTGGCCCAACGCGGGTAGCCAGAGTTAGTTAACTCTGCAGGAAGTAAACTTCTTTTCAATCATTATTTGTGATTGGTATAATATGAAATAGGTAAACACTTATAAAAAATATCTGGTTTTGGCTATAATAAATATATGAATCGACTTGAAAATGTAAAATTACCTCAGCAGCCTGTCTTTCTGTGAATGCTCCTTCTCTGTTATCTTGGATACGCTGGAACAGCTCCCCGCCGTCCATGCACTCCATCACCACCAGTAGACATCGCTTGCCGCCGTATGTGTTGTCATATACATCGATGATCTATAATTAAAATCATTAAAGAAATTTTTATACATCATACTAGTATTAATGAAGCATGATAATGATTTATTTCTTTCTTTTCAGGAGTAATTGAAATGTATATGGTGAATAATAATAGTACACACAAAAATATTTATAACAAAGCTATTTTATTTTAACATAAAGGAGAACAAAAATAGATTCTACGTAAGCCTTCACGGTCAAAGCCTACATAATTTATAATTGTGTATCAAAAGCAAAATCTACAAACTTTGATGGATAATATTCATTTCAGAAGAATAGTATAATTCCGCCGATTTTTTTTTCCTATAATAGATCCATGTTGAAACCATCTATATAGACTTAAGTACCATTTTTGTTTCTAAACCTACGTCAAGATCACTGTGTTCCAGGTACGGACTAAAGCTTCTTATACATATTTTTTTGTTGGGGGGTAAATCTTAAAAGGAGACCGTGATTCTGGGAGGAAGTCAAGGTTATGTGGTATTTATATCCACTAAAACCCAGACCCTCATCAGTGGTCATCCTCAGAGAATTGGGGTAGGCCCCGGGATCTCCTACGGAACACAGGGATGCCTCCCCGCACTGATGCTAAGCACATCCCGGGAAGACCTGTTGCTCTCTCCAGCATAAACAGTGTGCCACGACAATCACGAGAGCACATCGTACTTGTCATCCGCCTGTCAGGCTCACTCAATAGACAGTAGTTGTGAGTGAGGATCCCCATCCCCAAATTCTTGCATTGCTCGCAAACTTGAAAACCCTTTCAGTCTCTTTCTACGACAGGCCGGGCTTACTTTAGTCTTATTCTTCATAGCCCGCGACTATAGGGCTGAAGGCATCTTATGCCTAACAACCTAAATACGAGCTGTTATTGAAATATCTCTCTTAATACTAAACATACTGTGGTATTGAAAAACAAGAGGTGTGGCCGGAGAGTACTAAGGCGAAAATAATTGTTTTAATTTAAAACCAACTATTTAAATAATACGCCTTTACTACATCGAATCGCTGCCTCAAGGACTTTTTGTGCAATGTAATTGATGCTGATGCGTCACGCGTCACATATTTGAACCGGTTTTATGTGAGAAATCTTAAAATAAACTCGATTATGCCTAATCAAAGAGTCACCATTTTTTCTGGTATTTGAGATGAAATATTCTATTGATTGCTTTTGAAGGGAAAATACGATTATGTGGTATTTTCACCCTCTAAAACTCCCTAAATTTATTTTTATGTCTTACCCCTTTTCTTTACGCGGGGGAATCCTTTTACAGTCATTCCGCCGGTGCCCTGAGTGGGTCCGGAGGGGTGTGTGGAACTCGGCCTGGCCCTACCCACTAAACCTACCGCGAAAGCCGTCAGCCGTTATGAATGGGATGCCCCGGATATGTCAACGATAAGGCACTTATGTCTTACCCCTGCGTTCAAGGCCCATGAATTTTAACTCGTGAAAGACCATTTTAGTCGCCTTTTACGACAGACAAAGCTTCACTTGGCTCTTTTCGTACTAGCCAGTGACTATGAAGTTTTCCGTTGGCATCGCCCTGATATCTCCGAGCAAAATCAGGTGTCCCTCCATTACGCTCGGCAGTTTGCTGTACCATGACGTTATCACAGACGGTAAGAACAACGCGCTCTATTTAGAAGCATGGATTACCATCTTGGACAATACTTTATTTTATATTACTTGTGCCGAACAGGCTTCCGTTCTGCCTGGTGGAGAGGTGACCGTAACCTGTGACCGACAGCATGACAAACATATTGCCAACCCTGATCTTCCGAATTTCTATTTCCACTGCCAAATAGTAATATTTAAACATTACCGTGTTCCTGTTTGAAGGATGCTGTATGACTGTGAATTTACTGGGGATAAAGAGATCTAACAATTAACTTCTCAAGATGACGAGCGCAATGTGGTGCTGTATATAACATCTTAACTAGTTTTGTATTTGTTAAGTGAACGTTTTGCTCGTCTCGTCACATATAAAAAATACATTATAATAGTAAATATAAATAGTTCAGATCTGATGATATAACCGCTGTAGGTATGCTACTTACTAATTCGCAGATGCGCTGTTTATTGTTGCGGTTTCTTTGTAAGAACATGAGCAAAGAGTTTAGAATTAGTTTTCCTAGGTAGATCGAGTAATCGCTTCCTGTTACAACGACGTGACGTACCACTTAGATAAACACCTAACACATTTCACGTATTTCTGCAATATATTTAATTTTATCACTGCTGAAGAAATCTAGATCACGTTATATTAGCCCTTTAGTCTGGGCTATCAAGAATGGGATTAGGGTAAGATATGAGCCCTGTCCGTCATAGAATGCGACTAAAAGTGTTATTCGTGTTCAGGGCTTTGAAAGCCTCAGGGTCCATTGAGCTCGGAGCGGACGACAAGTACTAAGTGGTCTCGTATTTTGTCGTAGCTAATTGTGGGTGCTGGGGAGGAAAATACCCTGGATTGTATATATCAGCAGTGCAAGGAGGTACCGGTGTGCTCCATAGGATTCTCTGGGGCCTTCCACGATGTACTGAGGTGGTTTTAGTGGGTATAAATCCCACATAATTTTGACTTCGCCTCAGAAGCAGGGTATCTTTAGATGTCCCTCGTGACAAAGGAAAAGGTCATCGCGGATGGTTTCGTGAATAAAATTCTATATATAACCTTGTGTTTACGACTAAGGTCTTTAAATATTTTCTGGTGGTAGCGCTTCGTTGTCGGAGACCGTCTGATTAGATACCACGGTAGTTTCTATCTGTACCGCTAAATAATAATGTGCAAACATTACTGTTCCAACTTTAAGGGTGCTGTATGCTAGTGAAATTACTGGGGTAATCAGACAAAATCTTACGTCACAAGGCGTCGAGCGCAATGTAGTGCTATGTATACCATTTTAACAAGCTCAATGTTCTTATGGGCAAGCGTATCACTTATCATCAGGTGAACGCCCTGTTTGGATGGTCGTAAAAAAAAAATAGTCTACAACCTAAAAAGTCCATTATAACGAAAATTATAATGCTTTTATTGAGATATTAACTCTAGAATGGACTTTAGTGCTTTAATACAAGCTAAACGTAATTGATGGCTGAATAATCAGTATTTTCAAGATTATGCTTGAATTAGTTATAATTTATGAAGAATGAGACCTAATACTTTAAAATTCAGCTAAAAATAGCGAATTACTTGTAAGTGTTTGTAAATTTCCCCACATTTTATGTTGTTTTTAGCGATTATCAAATAAGGAATAACTGCATTAGTGAAATGTTCACTGTATGTTTAATTTATTTTTATTCATTCTGTTCACTAAACTCTGCTTATTACCGCAGTACATAAGTCTATTGTAAAGTAAGATCTGTAACTGGTAATATTACTGGGGACATAACCGCAATGATAAGACTCGTTAATCTAAATATATGCTTCGTCATGAGCGCATTATGCTCCTTAGCAAAACTGTCACGTGTTAGTGAAATCCTGTCACTCATGTCACCTTGAGGCATATGATAAGTTTCATTATTGCAGTAATTTTGCTAGTTTACAATGTTCTTTATATTGAAACACAGTATTGTTTGCACACTGTGTCTTTACTGTTGGTAGGTCTCCATTGCCAGAACCGTCTAGGTCCACCGTAGCTTTCATTACTGCCTTCAGCAGCACTGTGCAAACATTACTGTGTTCTAGGGTGCTACATAGTTGTGGAATTACTGCGGTAACGAGAGTTAACATCTTATATCTTAAAAAGAAGAGCGCAATATGATGCTGTGTAAACCATTTTAACCACCGCCACGTTATTGTGGGCAAAATTATCACTTACCATCAGACGAAAGCCTTGCAAAAGAAAAACTGCTGTTTGCCAGCAGAAATTGTAGTTGGGGTTGGTGAATATCGAGATTAGTTTATCACCGACCACTTAAATACAAGTAACATTATGTTAGATATTAAGGAAAAATTACTAGTTATAAACATTTTGTTGGATAAACGACATTCTATTGACTCGTACAAAAAGAACTAGAATAAATTGAATTGAATGAATTTCTATATACTTTTGTATTGTTTATATTTCACTCTGAAATGTATTTTATATTTGGGAATATAATTTTTAAAGTATAATACTACATAAACCATAATTGTTAAAAACTGCATAATAATGATATAGTTGTTTTGATTTTTGTACAGGAGTGAGCTGAGATTTTTTTATATAAAAGGCAGTACTGTGGATTTTGGAGTCACTCTCGCTTTGCATCGGAAGAAGTGTGTAATTCGTAATGAACGTCTCTCTGTCTGTTGTATATTGTGAAGAAGTAAATACAATTCAAGAAAAGTGTCTTTAACTACCGCTGATTACCTCATAATTATAATATTGGGACTAACAGATAACCTTCGCTAGTCAAAGGCACCGAAAGAAGATTATCACTTTTATCATTGTCTTGATGTAAGCCCGCATAGTTTAGTACAATACAAGTCAAGGATCAAGACACATTTTTTTGTTAAATAGACCAGCTGACGGTGCGGGTATGTTGCGTAATTCTAGACTGATTAGTTCGTGAATCATTTTCTAATTGATAAAAAGTGTACAATATGTTCATGATATTTTTACTGCTTCTAAGTAAATTTATTAACTGTTGTGACTACCTTAAGTGGTAGTTTGTTTTTACTTTGTAACTTCGAGAGGAGCAGGCGTCCACATGGCTGTAAGTGATGCGTTTGTCTATAACAATGTGGCTGTGTTAGAAATGGTATACACAGCACCACATTTCGCTTGTCGCCTTGAAACATTAGTTATTAAGTCTCGTTGTCCCAGTAATTACACTAGCTTATATTGATAAGTAGAATGTGCAAAATGGTCATCAAAGTCAAACGATTAAAAATGATAATGAGTCTGGAAATAGAGAAGGTTCTTGGATTAAAGTGTAAGCTGGAATATATAAAATCTGTTTCTTATGGTGTTATATTTACACAAAGATGATAGCAGAGTTAAAAAATTAAAGAGTTTTATTCAAAACGTTCAAAGTCCATCGCACGGAGTCAATGAAAAGAAGTAATATTGGGTAGGATTGAATGTGGAAGTGGAAGTTAGAGAAAGGATAAAATCGTAATGGTGATGATCATTCATAGAGAAGAAACTCTTAAATATATAATGTACTTATGTAATATAAAAAATTATAATTATTATCACATCCAAAGTACATTTTGCGTTATCTGGAGGTACGTCGCTGCGTTACGTATCTATATAGTTTACACAACGTTACATTAAAACACAATTTATCAGATAACGTACATATAATCTAAAGGAGGTGTTATATTAGTAAGTAACCATATATTAAATTATACTAATATATTATAATAAAGTATGTTTTAAGCTATTTAAAAAATGGCTTTGTGTTCATGAATTTCAAAAGTAATATCAATGTTTTTACTTGCACAAATTTATTTAATACTTGCAAATAATGTGAATAACTTATTTAAACAGTTTTCAAAATTTTACTCAATTTAAGTTTTTCTTCGGTTCCGTTTATTTAGAAATGTAACAGTAACAGATATTTGTTCCTCTAATGTATAGAGTGCAAGTTATTGTGTATCTAGGAAAATTACTGCGGACAAGATTCTTATCATCGTGTTTCAAGGCGAAGATTACAATGTGGTGTTTACCAACAGGTCAACATCCTGCGCGTCTTATTACTTGTATATATATAGAAATTAATGTACTATAGGAAACCTTGAACTTATATGCTTTTGTTACAATAAATTACTACTATAACGAGACAACACCATACGTCCCAAAGCAGCGAGTTCAATGTGGTGTTTTATATACCATTTTAAACCAGCGCCACGTTGTTATAGGCAAACTTTTCATTCGCCATCAGGTGAAGTTTTGCCCGTCCGGTTGATTCAAATAAAAAAAATGTAGTGTACGATACTAGTTGATAACCAGCTTTAATAACACCAGCGTATGATTTGATAATGGAGAACACAGGTACCATTATCACACGACGTACAATGTATTACACAAGTAATTCATTGTGCAATATGTAACTGTTTATGGAGCGTAGAGATCTAAAGATCTAGCTTATGAGTACATATAATGTTAAATAACAATGCGAAATGGTGAGAGTTTCCGTTTAAAGAAACGTGGATAATATTTTGGAATATAGGATATCAGTTATAACCAGTATTTATTTTTAGGCCATTTTCTTTATGAAACCCACTAGTCTTATTTCTTATTGAACGAGGCAACGAGACGAGCAAGGCGTTCACTTGATGGAAAGACATGATAAGCGTCGTTTTTACAGTAATGTCACTAGCTTACAACCCTGTTCCTCAAATCGAAACAGAGTAATTATACACTGCTGTTGATTTGGCGATTGCAATAGGAGCTGCGGTGTTACCTATCTAAACGGTCTCTTGCAATAGAGACCTGCTGTCAGTAAATAATCCAACATGTTATTGTGGTATTGAAACAGTTGTTTTTATTATTTAATTGCAAATGCAGCTTACCTCAACTATATGTATGCAGCCACTGGCTCTCCAGTGCAACTCCACTTCCCGTCTGGCTTTCGCGCTGTCGTGCAGAACTTTCAATGCACGCTTTACACCGTTGCGTTTCTCTTTGCACTCTACGACCTGTAATTAACAATTAAAAATATACTGAATTGTACAAAGAAAATATTATAAAAAAAAAAATGAATGAGATTTTGAAAATCTATATAATTTTCGTGGTTTTCAATTTCCTTTCATGAATTTAGTTCTAAGCATGAACTTTGTAAATGTTATGTAAATAAAAGGTTTCCCTGCTATTTTTGAAGCTCTAACGAGCGTCGTAAGTTTGTTGCAAAACTTAAAACCTACTAATACTACATTTGGTATTTACAGGATTAATCATGTAGTACATTTACAGAACACTTATGCAGAGTTTACACGAAAAAACCTAAGAGATTTTGCATAGTAATTCTTCAGTAGAATTTCATGTTTTTAATTACAAAATAGTACTAAAGAATTTCTGCTAACATTTTAAGTTTCATAACATGAAAAATAAGGTTTAATCGCTACCTTTACACAGTTTTCGAGAAAAATCGATTAAATGTTATTAAACAACTTTAATATTAATAAAACAAATGTGTGAATATAAAAATTACATGAAATTTAATTGTTGATTTCGCGTATAAAAATATTACTTGAAGAGAAAGGGAGATTCATCGCCTTAATCTAGAATAGAAATAGTCATAATATAGTCCAGTTCCAGAGACATTTTCTCCCTAGAATTATCAAGGTATGGAATGAACTCAACTCCAAGGTTTTATCAAACAACTGCAGAAGTGGTCCTTTAAAAATGTGAGAAGATTCTTCTGGGGTGGGCAATGCGCCAGTGATACCTTTTGTACCGCAGTCATTTATAGGTTTCAAAAAATGCTTATCATCAGACGAGCCATATTCTTGTTAGCCATCATCGTGGTATTAAAAAAATGTTAAATATAAACTTAGGTAGCGTTAAACAACTATTCATGACATAATTATCATGTGGCTATTTATTTTTACATATACACAGTTATATACATATTGTGCACCGGCGAGTTCCGTAGCAGATCTCGGGGCCTTCTGCAATACATTGAGAATGACCACCCAGGGTTTTAGTGGTAATAAATCCCACATAACCATGATTTCCCCCCAGCAGAGCATCTTTTTGAAGATTTTCCCCGCGACAAAAAAAAAAGTTATATATTGAGAAGAGGTCATCAGTTAATTCGGTGTAAGCCGATAATTTGATGCCTAGATGAATACATATATATGATGATGTATTCCATTCATGCCGTTATCTTTCATCATGAAACATCTGTATTGACGCCTTGACGATAATTGTAGAAGTGACATTCAGACAGACAGACGAACAAAACAAGGAATAGAATCTTATCAAATTCGGAGTAATGGACGTAAAACATATTTATTGACACAAACTGTTTTGAATGAGATTGATTGGCTTTGTGATACGGAACATAATTCTGTGTATGTTAGTAAAAAACATGTAGTTTATAGTAATAATTTTAGTTTCTCTTTTACTTCTCTGTGACGAAACGAGCGAGGCATTCGCGTGTTAAAACGTGATACGCTTGACCATAACAACATGATCCTGGTATAATCGTATACACATTGCACTCGTAGCCTTGAGACATAAGATGTTAAATCTCGTTGCCCCAGTAAATTCCCAAATTTACAATGTTCGCACATTACTATTTGGTGGTAGAAATAGGAGCTGCGGTGGTACAACCGAAACCTACCACCGGTTGAGCATAATAAACCATTGTTACTAGATATCATTATATCGTAATAAGCGTTATTGTTATATAAAACATATCAACTAACATGGCGGTTAACCTGTACAACCGGTTTATAGTAAACAAATATCACATTACATTACTTAACATAAGATTTATCAGCTATTTAACTATATCTATTTCAACTAAAACTTTTGTTATGAATATATATAAAATAATATAAAGTTCGTAAAATATTGTTTTTAGTTAAAGCTACAAAAGTCATAATATCATTACAGAAAGAAAATATTCTAAATTGAACTTACAGGACCAATCAATTTTACTGGTCTGGTAAATCTAGTGTTAAAATAAGAGTTACTGGTGGTAGGTCTACGTTAACGGAGACCGTCTAAGTAGTTACCACCGCAGCAACTATTTCTACCGCCAAATAGTAATGTGCAAACATTACTCTGTTCCAGTTACAAGGTTGCTGTATACGAGTACAATGTGCTGCTGTGTATACTCATCTTAACGAGTTATGGGCAAGCGTATCGCTTACCATCAGGTGAATGCTTTACTCGTCACATAACGTCGTAGCATAAAAAAAAGTAAAATTTCTGGTTTTCATAAAGTACTAAATTGAAGTAAATTAGCTTGTTAAGTATATTTTACAAATGTACCATTTGAAATCTGATTTTATTATTTTGATTTCTAAATCCTGATGTAGAAGTTTCTTGTTTCGTTGTTTCAGATTTGATACAATTTGAAATGTATTAAATAAAGCTGCTCACGGGCAAGCATCTGTCACATATAGAGATATTGCGCATCCGCTCAGGCCGGCCCGGCAACCTTGGGTGTCATACACCTCGCAGAGCATTGCGTCATCAGCTCCGACCCGGTTGTGACGAACACTGTGACGGTATAAATACGCGTTAGGAATTCCACTACTAAACGATACCTAACTACAAATTACACACGCTGTTTAGTCATATTTATTCCTATTGACAATAGCCCACGAGGTATATTGTTAACGTTGTTTTTAAAATTGGCAGTGTATCGAAATACAGATGCTCAAAAGATTATATTTAAATACGTTTTTTATTAACCCTTCTTTGCATGATGATGGAAATTTCTATCATAACATTTAATGCTGGTAAAAGGGTACACAAAACCAGTCTACTTGTCTCTACTTTACATTTGTTGCTGCTAGTTACTTTTTACAACGGCTTATCGTAAAACGAAACGTAGTTGTCAAAAACAACTAACATCACTGTTAATTACTAGGATTTGAACTTATCATTCTGCTGTTTGTTTTATAAAATAAATCATGAAAAGAAGGGTTAAACTATTTTTTTATATGCATCAAGAAATCACGAAGCGAAATGTTTACTTTTAACAGACACAAACGAAATTTTCTTCTATAAATATTATAATGCCCTCTAATTACAGAAAAGTACATAATTTTGTACGTTAAACGATGTCTGCAGTCAATATTGATATATTTTGCAGATTACCTGCTATCTTTATCTGTGCTTTCATTTCTTATATAGATCTATACCCTTACAAAAAGGTATATAGGTAGTTATATGGCACTGGGTCTTAAGTGTAGCGATCTAGGCTACTTACGGTGTAGGTAAGAGGTATAAACCCGGTTACTGCAATATATAGTTAATAGGCTGTGGGTATAGCATCAGATGAACTGTAAACATTGATCAGCACCGTCATCATCAGAGAATATATATTATGTAGTTTTAAGCCCTGTATATATGTATAAATATTTATTAGGTCTAAAATCAATCATACATTTTTACTTTATCAAAAGTAAACAGGTTATGAAAAGAAGCTAAATATATGATTGGTTAAATGTAAACACAGCTTTAATACATACTCATTTTTGACAAATAAAAGTTAGGCTTGTGTGAACAAAATTTCATTATTATGTAATGTTATGTAGAAAGCAGTTTCTTTTTAATTTTCATTTCTTTAAACATTACTAGAACCCAAACTACATATGTTGTTTGTATATACACATTCGAAACAGGTGGTTCCATGATTAACATATATTCGTTATAGTTCGCCTCAGAACAACGAGGAAGAAGTTGATAATGCTGGTTCCTTAAGTGGAGGGTCAGAATAAATATTGGTGCTTACCATTGTATTAAGTACAAGGTGAGTATTGCAATTATGTGATATATAAATTTTAAATATTATTTTTCATCTGTCAGTTTATTCAAGGTAACGTATAAATAAGCAAAAAACGTGTTATATTTACTTGTTTCCGTTTTTTTTTAATGAAGTTGCCATCCTTATTTAAACGACAATGTCCGACCGTTCGTCAACAATTTTCAATTTCGAGAACTAGAATAGGTAGAAGGCTTTGGCATACAGACTGACCTCGCTAAGATCAGAGCCGTTGGAATTTTGTTGGTATGTGATCGGGTTTCCGAGTTATGGGTGCCCAAAATTTCAGAATTTTGTATGGGCCACTTGTCACATTTATAAGAAAATTAAATAAGGCAATAAATTATATGCAAAACAAATTATATCAATTTGATTTATTACCGTCGTAATTTGTGAGAGAAGATCCGCTTGCATAACGAGACAAACTTCTCAACTAGGTTAACACTGGGAAAACCGGAGCAAACAATTAAATTGTTTTCAGTAGCTTGTTGTTTTCCAGTATTATAATTTGATTTGAGTGAATAAATAGGAAACGTGTACAGTAAATTACTGTCTAGGAAATTTACTACATCAAGCAACGAGACAACACCTTGTCTCAAGGCGACGAGCGCAATGTGGTGCTGTGTATACCATTCAAACCAGTACCACGTTATGGGTGAATGTATCACTTACTATTGGGTGATCGCTTTAGCCATTTAGTCGAATAAAAAAGGACCAGGTTAATTCTATTCCTTTCTAACTTCTCTTTTATTTGATAACTAAATCTCAAAGGTCACGGACGTTCTTGACGCTCTCCTCCCTCGTACAGTATTCGTATCGATCAGATTTACAAAAGAAAATGAAATAGGAGCTCAAGGTCCATAGAGAGAAAGCCTTAATTATATTTGAAACGTTACATAATACAGTTAACCTTTGAATAAACTGATTTACATCATTGCTGTATTGAGTGGTTTTACTGCAGTTTACATTGTGTTTGCTATGTAATTTAATATACTGCATTATATTTTTTTAACACAACGTACTTGTAACTAATTTACTTTAGATAAGCAAGAGAGCAATGTCTTCATGACCATTATGTTTGCTTTCGTTTCAGCTGTAACATGTAGTGCTGTGTGGCGACTGATAAGAAGATAACTATAATACTTTCTTTAAATATTTCAATTAAAACATATACGTTTTACAGGTATTAAGTTTTCAGAAATAATGATTTTACCTAGAGTTACATATTAAATAAATGCGAGGTTTTAAAGATTTTATTTTATGTTCGCACCTAGTTATCCAAAAAAGTAGTCAAAGAATCTTCTTCAGACAATTTTAAAGGAACTTTTTAAGTTATTTCTAAACGACATGAAAGTAAACCATAAAACTAAAAATACACATCACATCGATGTTAATTTGGTACGGTTTCCGCTGCCAGTGAATTCAGAGTTCAAATACAGCGACGGTCTTTATCTCTAAATAGAGAGTTAACAGAAATGTTATTTACATAACAAAAAAAATCAATAAAAAACTCTCTTAATATCATTCTAAATGGCTCGTTTTATACGGAACATATAACAACGGTTTACATAGAAATTATTAACATATACAACATACAGTTATATTTAACTATATGAGGTGACGAGTAAGAAGTTCACCTCATAATGAATGACAAGTTTACTCTTAATAATGTAGCGGTAGTTAAAAAAAAATAGGTAAAAGCCGCAGGTAAACCAGAAGCCGTGTAATTTAAGTGTAAACATAGTTATATAAACATAGTTTATAAAACATATTCAATGAAAGTTCAAAAGCGAGGTTAACTCATACGCAACTCGCACGGTAAAACATTACGTCATACACTAGTTAGGTTATCAGAGCTTATAGTACGTTTGCGTCAATATTGTTTTCCTATAACTTCCTTTACGTCAAAAGATGAATAAAATGATTTTTTTTAAAAAATACTTCAATCATCGAAATCGTAAACATATGAAAACTAGTGATTAAGTTGACTTACTATCGACTCGTTGACGATAAAAATTTATTTAGTATAGTGAACCATTTAGAAATGCCTTAAAACCTCGCAACGCTTCCTACTATATATTAATCATTCATAAAAAAAGATCAAATATGTCATAATATATAAACTCACTGAAAAAGTCCCGACTAAGTAGGAACGACCATTGTTCCTATTTCAGCCATCAAATTGTAATGTTCTAACATTACTGTGTTGCGCTTTGAAGGATGCTATAAATAGGTAAATTACTGGGGTAAGGAAACTTGACAACTTACTTCTCAAGACGATGAGGACAATGTGGTGCTGTGTCTTAACCTGCGCTGCGTTATAGGGGAACGTGTCACTTACAATCTGGTGTTTAACTTGTCTCGTCGTCTAATGACTTAAAAAACATAATGACTAAAACGAAAATTTAAAAAAAGTGTGAGTCAATGTAATCTGTTTCATTTACCGGACCAACTTATCATCTGATAATGATCGTTTTTGTGTTCCCACACACAGTGTGAATTTTTTACTAAATATGGCCTCCATGGCACAGAGGTTAACAGCTTGTCTGAAATCCTTGACCAGATATCAGTTTCTCATTTGAGGAGTTCGGCTGTTAGTTGGGAATATACCGTAAGTGCGACCACGTTCAAGTGTACTTTTTGTAGTAATTGAACTGATAAGTAATAGATTGTGAAACTAAAAACCTTTACCCACATATCGGGGAATGATGACTAATAGGGGAAACGACGCATATCATACAGCATAAAGAAGAACAATATTTGGAAGAAGCGTTATCAATGCGGCATGAGTCAAGCACTCGTCGCGCCTTAAGGTCATTGGCACATATACATTTATAATAAGCATATTAATATAACAATTGCTAATGTTGTACAAATTACAAAACTAAATACATTTAAATAATATGATACAATAATTAAATAATTACCTTATACAATCAAGCAAGTGAGGGACATGGAGTTCAACTTATATCTGATACATTTGTCCATAACAATATAGTGCTGGTTAAGATGATATAGTCAGTACTACATTGAGCTCGTCAACTTTAGACATAAAATGCAACACCCTTCAAACAATAACACAGTAATGTCTGCACAGCACTGTTTGTCAGCTGCAATGGGAGCTACAGTGATACCCATCATAGACTATCCCACAACAGTGACCTTACCTATACTTACCATCAGGTACCAGTGAACTTCGTGAGGGAACCGACATGTTCCAAGAATAGCTTTTATGGATATATAACATTTGTGAACATGCTCTTAGGCAAAGTAATGAAAAACAGCCTTGTGAGAGCAGATCCGGGGACCCATTAGTGGAAACAATAAAAGAGCTGTTAATTTAGATGATATAGGTCTTGCCTGTATTAATGAATTAGGTTAGTTTGGCTGTTTATACAACACCACTAATTTAACACACTAAATTGCTATTTACAGCTTCCTTAAAACCAGAATACAATAAAGATTGTTACTCTTAAGTAGTAAATTTAGTCGCTTTGATTCAGAGATTGATTCTGACTTGTCACCATGCTTGTTGTAGCATATTGTCTTAGTTTGTAATTCACAAACATTGTAATTTTAATACTTAAATAAAATGAAATATTGTTATCACCTAAGTTACCTGGACATATTTTTAGTGATAAATGAAGTAATTAACATTTTAAAAGTAATGTTTGTGTAATGTGACAATCCATTTTGTTACTGTAGTATTCTTTTGTAATAATGGTACACCTCATACTTTACATGTCTGTCATTAAAATAACTGATAAAGAAAATCTATTATCATGAATAAATTATATATTTTTTATACGTTATTTGGAGAATTTGAATTTTCAGCACTTTTGTATTTTTTTCTAATTATTTTTGTACATCAGTAATTTTTTACAAATAGGTCTGATTAACATAATTTTTTTGGATAGTAAAATAACACAAAAATTAAAAAATATGTTTAACCAACCAATCCCATAAGAATAATAAAGATGAAATTTAATTTTGCATCTGTAACTTTCTACTCTGTGTTTATTTTTCAATTTCACTGTTTTGATATTTTATAAAAACGGAGAAAGTGTACATCATCTGTGATCATATTGTTAGTTTTAAGAGGAAGTGCTCTTGGGTTTATTTGTAATAATAGTAGTAACATGGACAATATGCAACTACAATTACTCATGCCAATCATATTCCAGAGACTGGCATATATAACCAATAATCATCTCAAGATTCGAAGTTCCATTAGGCAGGTAAACAATGATTTTGTTGAATTCGGTCAAATTATTAACAGTTACCAGAAAACAAGAAAGAAACAATATGTTCTTTTATCTAAATCTGTAAGGTAAACTCAAAAAGGTTTTTGCTATTAATGTAACATAATCTTATTACATGAAGGTTAAAGTACAGGTTTATTAAGATTTATAGAAAACTGTACTGACTCACTCTGTCAGTGAAGCAGTTAACAACATAATCAAACATTATCATTATTCACAATCGATTTTTACTAATCACCTTAATTGGCATGATTTGTAAATACTAGTATTTTCAATTACCTTGAAATTTGTTAATAAATCAAAAATTAATGAATTTTTTTAAGTTACAAAAATATATCTATAACAATGGTAGTGTTTCCTGAAATAACTTTGTTTTTTAATAATAATGTTAAAACTGGAAACCAAATGAAAAAAAATTGTCACTTCATGGCAAATGCTGTGCTAGTTTTGTTACTGTTAATAATAAAAATTTAACTTCAGACTTGTGAATGCTTAAATGAAAACACATGAACTATGAATATCAATGTATAATCAAAAAATTCTAAAAATAAATAGACTTTATTGGTACATCATAATATTATTAAGCAAGCCAATGAACCTTAATGACGGATCACTGAATTGGAATACAAACTGGTGACAGATAGACCTTTCTATTTATAGAACCTAATACTTCTGGTTTAAAAAGATCAACTACATATATTTTATACTTAAACTCACTGCTTACCATTAGTTTAGTAAGCTGTAACCCATTTTAAAATGTTTAAAAAAATATATTGATAGCATGATGAATATATTAGATCTACAAAAATTAATAAACAATTGTGAATAAATAAAAAGAAAATTTCGTGTATTCAAATTTATTAGTAACATTTGTATGTGTATGAAGCAGTAGTAATATATTTTAAATGTTTTTATTTCAGATAGCGGCTCATGGCTATATGCTTCATAACATACTTTTTAAGTTTAAAATGAAGAGTAAATTGGTATTACTGAGAAAGTAGTAAATAATCCATTCTGTGGGTAGTATAGCTAAGTGTACTATACTGACTATTGAACTTAGATATAAAAGTAAGTGTTGGCATCAGCATTTAGGGTGTAATTTTTACATCGAGACTTTAGTAAGGTATTGTCATCAATAGAACAACATTTGGTTGTTAGATATTGCACTTTATTAATCTAAGTTGATAATGCATATCTGCTGGTAAATATTTTACAAAAAAAAATATCTTTTTAGAATAATTTTGTCATACAAAAGATTTTTTTAAACTTTTTGTTAAATCAATGACACAAAGTCTTTCAGTGATTTATTTATGTCCTTCGCGTTAATATAAATAGTGACTAAGAGGAACAAATTCAGTAAAAAACCAGTAAATTTTACCAACATGACATGAATTACATCCTATATACTTAGTGAAGCAATTATGTAGGTGAAGTTCAGTAGTGGATCAATAGACAGGACATTTATACTTCTTGTATTATTACCTATTAATTTTTGTATAAAATTATAATCGCATGAAATAGTAATAATATTGCAAATAAATGTTGATAGTTAAAAAAAATTATAATGAGAATTTTACTATCGTCTTGTCTAGAAATATCATTGAAATTTCGGTAATTAAACTCTGCCGACTTACGGTGTCTACTAACTCGCGACAACTTCGTGATAAAAAAAACCAATGTACTTGCTAATTTTGTTCTTTACGTCATTCATGTAAACAATGTCATTTTTTAAGACAAGAAATGTAATAATACATTTTACTCAAAAATTACATAAACTTACTTTTCCATTAATTCCAAGACCAAGGACAGTGTTTGAAATGTCGTAATCATCGGTTATTGGAGTTGTTTTGGGTGTTCTAGCAATGTTATTCATGTTTGCTTGTAGTACAGATTTAAACTGAACATACGTAGTAAAATTAATACAATTACACAACAACACAATATGATGTTCCAAACTTTTTTCACAATATTTTTTAACACGATATCTCTGCTACACAGAAATATATTACTTAAGTTTATCTAATTTCTCACGTATGACAAATCTGCACTGAGGTTAAACAATAATGCCAACTGACGACCTCGTCGACTGACTAGATAAGAATGTCGATTATATAGACTTCAAGCAGAATCGATTTTTTTGCCAACAAGATCGATTTAAAAAATATAATCGAACAATAATAATAAAATCCGTTCAGTGAAAACATATCAAGAGATATAATCGCCTAAACCATCACGTTAATAAATTTTTTCATGTTAAAATATCTATCTCTTTCTCTTTGGAGAGAAAAAAGAATAATTATGTCCTTAAAATTATATTTACAATTACAGAAAAATTTAAAATTTATAAATTACCGTTAACTATAAGTAATTTAGTAACAACGGTAAAATTTTCGCTTTTCGATGATACATTATTGAAAAAATGTTTTCGGCCTTACGTAAATAAAATATAAATAAAAAAACGTTTGCATCACCAGCAGATGACGTAGGGCTGCCATGTAATACGATTATTAAACGAAAATAGTTCTATATATCGATTATCATATACTCTATACAATCTCCAAAATAATTAAATCTTATGAAACAATGGTTGTTTCGTTTTATGTAGTCGTAATTGTTGGAATTACATGATTTCTTTCCTAGTAATGTAGCACAAATATAAATTATAATGGTAGGGATAAAAGTTTAAGTTATTTAGACAAAAACGGTAATTTAAAAAAATCTGAAAACTTATGCTGTCTTCAATTAATATATGACAATGCCAAAATATATAAGAGGCAGTGATTTCTAAATATACGACATTCTTTGTAATCAATATAGGTATCAAACAAGTTTTTAGAAATTATAATTATGATTTTAATCTGTAGAAATATTAGATTATAAGACCTTCATGCTTCTTGCGTTTGGATGATGAGTAAAAGTAATTTGTTACGACCTTGACTCTATTGCCTATTTCTCCAAACATTGAATATATTTTAGGCACACAATACCTCTGCAAACCCATTGTAAGAAAATTTTATTATTACTTTGTAATTTCTTTGTTTTATTTTACATGTATCGTTAATTGTTGTTTCTATGTAACATTTTGTATAACTAATTTTTGTATTCGAAATAGATACTTAAAGTTTTATTATTATTTCAACTACATACACGAATGTGCCCATTATAATTTGCGCCTGCTTAAAACGTTTAGCACAGGGTCATGGATTTATAAACGTTTTGTTCTATGTAGGCGTATTATAATATTTTAGGAAATATGTTTCTCATTCAAATGTTTAAAATTCTCATTTAAAGGTAAAATAATACACAAGAATTGTGTATTATTACTGATCTGAATTGGAGGTATGAAAAATAAATTTTAAAGATAGTATGTAATTCATAAAAGAGAGTATACTTTTGATGACATGTAATAAGAAATAAATATTAACACAAGAAGAAAATAAAAGCAAAATTAGAAATTGGGGAATGGAGAGAGGAGTGTGTACCAAAGTTTATTGGTTTGGTGCTTTTTTAGTTACAAGAATATTATACGATTTGCACAAACGTTGAACTGTCAAAGAACATCTTGATTTATTGAGGAACTCTTATTCATTGTGACCTGCGTTATAAAATTTGATTCCCTCGGCAATAATTTTGCTAGTGATTCGTAAATTTGTCGAAAAAACGTGGTAATTTTGATCAAATAATAATACCTAAATTATGATCATGAGTGATGTTTAATGTGTATTCTCAGAGGTAGTTTATTTTATTTTTATTTATAACTTAATTTTTTTTTTAAATGTTACATTGTTACACTTTTTGACTAGTCAGACCGATAAGTCTCACTTTTGGCAGTATTTAAAACAGAACACGTAATACTTACACCACTTTTTCCCGTTTACAATACATCCTCATACCAAATTCGACAAATACCATGTTGACTAACTGATCGCTCTGTGTTTGGTACGTGCGCTGTAGTGTAGCATATTTCATCTGCATTTGGAGTCCCCGCGGATGTCGTCAGCCACGCTTTCACCGCACGATTGTGAGTCATGCACACAAGGCTATAAAGTGCGAATATATCAATCATAAAGATTTTTTTATGATGAATTAATTTATATCCTATCTTAAATGGTAACAGCAGTACATAAACATATATTTTTTTAACATACTATTTACGTCGTCCACAAGGAATAAACTTATAACTCAATTGTTCTCGGAAACAAATGAAAACCTGCACAGAAGTCCTCCGTAAAACATGCAATAGCTTTTTTGATTTAAATTTAAATATTATTGAGACCCCAAGCTACAAAAACGTTGGAGCACATATTAAAGTACTTTCGGAAATTGATGATGTTTATTGTAAATGGAACCCCCAAAAAATTGTATATTAAAATTTCTTATGGAAATGAAAGGAAATCGTCTTCCCGTTGTAATTAATTATGCAATATTATATCATACAATAAATAATGATTACACCCATAAAATTAACAATTTTTTAAAATTTTATTAATTCAAAATCGATACATTTTTGTCTAAAAATGGATGGATTTGAATCAGAGAGAGAGCTAATAAAATTGGGTAGCTTATTTTATGTGCCATTGAATTGTTTGTTAGTTATGTAAGGTGTGTTATGTTCATTTCTTCGCTTTGTTAAAGAACGATTAAACTATTTGACCATTGTCAAATACTTTAATCGTTTCTTAATTGTATTGTCGACGAATGCGTCGACAATACAATGTACAGAAGCTATTTATTATCTTCAAGCTAATGTGGGGTTAAACAATAGAGTTCTTTGTTAATTTTGTCATACAATAAACAAAAAATCACACGTTAATGCCTTTAATGATTGTTATTTAATATTTACTTATTAAATTGACAAGGTTTTAATGCGTACAAAAGAACAATGTACCGCCTTTTCAATACATGTAAAAATATTCTTGATACTTGTCCATAATAATAACACATACTATTTAGTGTACACTTTTGCACTCTTTCATTTAAGAGATTGTCGTCGCAAATTATTTTTCCCATCGTACCTCTTCATACATGAAGGTTGGCTGCTACTTTTGAAAGAGTCGGGCATCTTGCGCAAGGTAGAAAAGTAGATTACACACTTCGGGAAAAAAGCTGCCTTCTGCAGCACAGCTAAAATAGAAAGCAAGGACTCCACTTACTCTGTCATATAATAAAATTTAATATGTATGGTTTTATATTTTTCTATACATTTTTATGCTAGAACCACATATTAAAATTTAAAATAAAAAAAACCGCGATTTTCGTGGCCAACTACGGTCTGAACATTATAATGCCTCTTAAGCAATAACCGTAAAATGCAACTTAAAAATATACGTAGGCGATATAAACGATCATATATGTTACATAAATTAATATTTTTTTCTTTATTTTATACTCAATACATGTTATTTCAGTGTGTATATAATGAATTAGTATTGTTTGTTTGTATTGTTTATAAAATCTCTTTATCTTTTTTCCCATTACATAATCCATATCCCGTATTTTAAAAAATCAAATAGAAAATTTTAAACATTTC
>DWLS01001467.1:0-21657 GCA_018246255.1 Pachliopta kotzebuea | reverse complement strand
CCCACACAGTCCCTTCCGCCACCCCCGTGGCGGGAGGGCAGTGCGAAGGCATTTTCCCCCCCACAAAAAAAAAAAAATCTTTGTGGTTTTTTCAATGTTTACTAGTAAGTTTATGTTGTATATGACTTTTTGTTTAATTAATAAATAAATTAAAAAAAAAAAGAACTTAACTAGACGGTCTTTGGTAATAGATCTAGTACTATTAAGTCTCCTACAAATTTTCTATTAGGAAATTCTATCTGCCGACTGGAAACATACGTGTGGTTCTAACACGCAGCGTAATATCAGACGGCCTCGCTCCATCCTAGATTATAACAATTAAGCAGCAGCACCTTGAGATAAATAGAACCGAAAAAGTCTTGACCGGACCGGCGGCCCAGATATCATCAGCAGCATCACGTGCAGCTGAACGTTTAGTGTGTGAATCTAACATTGAGCTGGCGGACTGCGCAGGCTGACTCACACTCAGATAAAGTACAAGGCCGCAGTGCGCATGCGCGCGCGCAGGGAGCCTTTTATTTGTTTTTGCACCGACACGCGGAACGTTTTGAATGTTATTGAACACTCGGACACGTATACTATATTAGCCACTATTGATTTGTAACGCAATTTTTGCCTGATCAAAGAACGTAATAAAATAAAAACTATTATGAATTGTGATAAATACATTCAAAAGTAAGAAATATGTAGGTAGTAAATTAATAAATGTAACTACAAATAATTAAAGCTAATAATTGTAAAAATGTAGAATATGCAGCGACAGACGTATGGGAGGCGGGGGTGGGAGAAGAGAAGTGTAAAAAAACAATGAGTGAAAGATGGAAGAATAAGAGAGGAAAAATAAACTGTACTATAGGAAAAAGTTGGAAGGTCGAAAAATGGAAAAAAAATTGTCTGTAGACAAAAGCGACAAGAAATGTATGATACATTTCTTGTCGCTTTTAAATTAAAAGTAAGAATATGAAACAAGATATTAAAGCAAATTTAGTGTGAAAGGTGATGCATGAAAGAGGAATAAGAATGTACAAAGGACGAAAGAGTGGAGATGGTATTAAACATGAAAGCGAGATACAGATATTAGGGAAAAGTTAAATGAAAGTAATAATATAGTAGAAAGAAATGTAAATCCTCTTACCATGAAGGGGAATGCTAAAAAAATTGTCTGATCATATTTAATAAACATCGCGTAAAGGCAGATTGGGGTGTAAGGGATCCCTTAACAACAATTCACTGGACCCAAATCAACTTCTCCTGCTGGTGTACCCTGCAAACCAATGAATGAGATTCTGGCTCCCCACCAACCCGCATTGGGTCAGTCTAGTGGGAGAAAACCCAAACTACTTTTGATAGGTCTTTACTGGTTCTACCGCAGTTCCTACCGCCAAATAATGTGCAAACATTACTTTGTTGTAAAGGATGTTGTATGCTTATAAAATTACTGGAGTAACGAGATTTAACACCTTAGGTCTCAATGTACTCTCTGTATACCATTAAACCTCGTAGTTTTAGTATCTACCCAACATCTCACCTCTCCAAAGGTTGGCTGGTGGGGAATTCCTGTTGGCATTAAGACCGCCTTTTGTATACCTTACTTCAAAGGTTTTACAATAAAGAAATCAAAAATAAACAGCGTAATGTTATAGGCAAGCATATATCATTTACCAACAAATGAACGCCTTCCTCGTCTCGTATAAAAAATAAACACTTGAGGCTTACGTCCAGCTGTGGACGACTATCGCTGATGATGATAGTGTGCAAATATATTGTTTACTGTATTACTGCGGAACCCGCGGCCGTGTGCGGTGCCGCCGCTGAGTCACAAGCACGGGTACGTACTTCCTACATAATTTATAATTTCACGGGGCACGCTCGCGCAGCTCGCACAGCCCGCAACTGGGTTAATTGTTTTATTTGATCCACGGCCGCCGATTGTGTTTGTTTTTGGTCATTCGTTTGTGTCCGTAACATTGTTATTACTTAACTAACCAACGCGCGGGGAGCTGACAGCGGGTACCGACCCACTCCCACCTCTATATAAAGCACTCTATTACCTGATACGTTTCGCTGGCTCCGCTCTTGCTTCACTATCATCTAATTTTAATACAGTGTTTGTTTTATTCAACTACCTTTTCAGCGCAGCTGATATCAGTTTGCTTCATAACTCGGAGATCTACAGAGCTAAAATTTTTATTCAATGTAGAAACTTACACTACTTAGACGTTAGAAATCTATCAGCTCGCAAAGCAAAAGCCTTGGACCTGAGAAAAATGGGTGCAAGGAAGTCATTTTTATTTTTCAATTACAACCTTAATTCAGCTATCATCATCATCAATAGTCTGCTAGCCGTAGCTAAATCAAATCATTTGAAATCCTAATTTGTTGTCAAAGACAATTAACGATCAACTGCTTCTTATAACCTTATTTCTATAATAATATATGTACATAAATTAATCACCACAAACCAAAAAAATATAGTTTAAAGTTATCATTAAACATTTAACTATATGGCTATGGATCGCTGGTGACTATGATAGGTGTGTTTTACATCATATAAAATTGCTTTTACGTAACTGTTTTAGAAAAAAAAATTATATCGTTTTAAGATCTTCAACTCCAGCAGCCTTTAGTCTCTAACAGTATCATACACATAACTGCTTTGGTTATAGAAGTAGATTCTTCTTCATTCTCTGAAGATACCGACTGCCTAAACCTTCGCAAGGTACGGTATTCAATTTTTTACTCTTCAAGGAATTTTTTGGCGTTCCCCTGCGTGTTTTGGGTCAGGGCCTACGACATTCATACCAGATCTCGCATTCTTTCCGTTCTGCTTACATTCGTACCGATAGTTTCCTTCCTCTTCTAAACTTCCTCTTCTACTCTGTGGTAAAGACCGTCGTCTTTGCAGGGTTTATCAAATAAAATCTGAAAGAGGCCTTAAATTCATGTCACGAAAAGCTGAAAGGGGTGCAATGTAAAAATCAATTTTAATAATTTAAAAACCCTTTCCGATTTAAGTTCACAAATTTATCCTGGTCTCTTAACCTAACCATAGCTTTATATCACAGCTCATGTTTCTTTTCCCTTTTCCCAGTCATTGCGTCCTATTCCTTCCAATAGTATCGACTACAGCCTTTCTGCAAAATTTTAAATATACCGGACGACTATCGTCTTCACTCATCACTCTTCAGGGTATTGATATTGCGAAATGTGAGCCTCTACATTTCCACCACCTCCACAAGCATTTGTCAAATTTACCACGTTTGCTATTTACGACTCGCCCGGGATCCCAAGGCGGATAGTACCTTTACAGAGCGAGAGAAAGAAATGTAGAATGAAAGGATATATAAGTTAGGGGAAAAAGGAAAAGATGGAAATAAAATGAAGAATATAAGATAAATAGAAAGACAGGATCCTTACCCACAACATGAAGGTGAACGCTACAAAATAAAATCTGCTCAAGATTCCATGTTGTATATATATCCTCATGGTCTATCTTATCGCTTTCTACTCAATGAAGGTCCAGCGTATCCTACAGCTTTTTTTATATATTATTTTTTCCCACCCGGCGTCTGAACGAGTAAGACATTCACCTAATAGTAAGTGATATGCTTTTCCAATAAGAATGCGGCATAGGTAACATACACAGCATTTAATTTTGCTTATTGCCTTGAGATGGGTTTAGTCCTGTTACCCCAGGAATTTAACTAGCATAGAGTACAAAATATTAAAAGAAGAGATAATATACCGGATATGTAATATTTGTTATAATTCAGCAATTACAAGTAATTACAAACACACAGTTTATTGAACTCGGATCAAAAACCTCGCAATACAGTTACACCGGCGTGATTCCAACGTGTAGCGGAGTTTAGATCCGATAACTGTTATCAGAGATACAGAGGTCGCTGATAAGGGGGCAATGAACCCTGATTAGCATATTTCTTTTTATCTCGGTGTCACCTTCGTTGTTTTTGTTTGGCTGCACAAGTAACGGTGACTGGTAATCACACCTTGCGTTATACTTCGCAAAGTATTATTAAGCAGAAAGTCAAACATCAATTAATTACTCGTAATATGGTAGCTGCTGTCCGCGGACGGTCACCAGAAGACAGTAAATTGCTTTGCACCCGATCGATTAGACATTCGCTCATGTTAACATATAATTGCATTTGAGTATTAACTCATTGAGCATTTTGCCGGGGCTGCAGCTACAGCCTTAGCAATGCAATTGAAAGCCGATGAGCTAATTGACTTACCCCCACGGATGATTGCGAGCCGTATAAGCTGTTTAAACTTCTGGATTATTGATGATGACCAAATTGAGAAGACGGTGCTGTCTGCACGGACTGATGTGATGAGACTTAACTATCTTCTCAGAGCGATGAGTAGAATAAGATGCTATACGATCTTAACCAGCATCGTGTTATGGGTAAAGCATATCACTTACCATCACGTGAATTTTGACTTAGTATGTATTTTCATCTATTCCTATATATATTTACCTCTTTAATATTTATATATAACGAGCTCAGGGACCGTTGAAGCCTTCAGAGAGGAACAACATCACCAAAAAAAATGTAGTGCTGTCTATCTTAAGCACTATGTTATGTTATATATTACCATCAAGTGAACACCTTGATCATATCATCACTTAGTCGAAAAAGGGACCAAGTATATGGGTCACCTATTGCTGGTAAGTCTACTACAGCTCCTATTTCTATATCTAAACTGTACTGTGTGAACATTACTGTGTTGTGAAGGGTGTTGTTTCCTAGTGAAATTACTAAGGTAACGAGACTTAACTAATATCTCAATACTACCGCAATGTGGTGCTGTGTATACCATCTTAATCGTGTCACTTGCATTCAGGTGAACGCTTCACTCGTCACGTCGACAGGTAATTATCAGTAGTAAGCAATGAAGTAAGTTCTCTTACCTCTGCCGTTCAAAGAGTAATTACTGGAGTAGCTTTATGTAAATTCTTATGTTTCAAGCGTTAATATTTAAACTTAAGTTACAACTTGTAATGACAAGACTTTAATCATTCTTTACATGTCTTTTTCTTATAGAAAAAAAACCTTAGATCTATATGTAAGTGTTAAGCGAAACGAAGTACCATTGACTACATTTGATCACCTTTATCTGATTATATTTAGTAGCAGTGTAACTTTCATACTAACAATGCTGCTGAGGGGTGTAAGGGATCCCATACAACTTACGCCACCCAAGCCAGGTTCACTTATGGTGTATTCATCTAATCAACAAACAAGACTGTAGCTCAAGATGCGTATTGAGCCAGTGTGGTGAATGATGGCCCAAATTTTTCCACTGGAAGGTTTAAAATGATGAACATGAATATTTAAAAATTTCTGTTAGGTTTCCCTTTCTTGGCGTGCGTCCGTGCAGAATTGGAAGTCGCTATCCCAATTTAATATTTGTCATATGCTATATATATATCCTATTAAAATCTTCCCTTTATTGGCGTGCGTCCGTGCAGAATGAGATGTCGCTCTGTCAATTTAACTTATATAATTTAACTTTGAGTCACGATATATTTATAGCTGTATATATATTTTTATGTATATGTAAATGTATATATATATAGATATGGTAACAACGTTATGAATTTATTAATTATTTATATATTTAGTTTTTTATTTGTGGTTGCAAAAGTACTAGTTGATATTATAAGCTGCATACCTTACCTTCAGCATAAGCTGGTGATGTGATCATCTGATATTAATAATTTTCCAATAGCTCCAACAGTTGCAGCATATATGCCGACCTGGTATCCGATACTGCACTTATCGGATGTTCAGGGCATTTCAGCAGCTTTAATATCGGTCAAATGGAAAGGTAACGCTGATAGTAGTACAATGACGCTTATTAGGTTTTATACGTACATTATCGTATAGATTACGTTTAACATATATTTGTTGATTGCCGATCGGAAAGAGACGTTTTTTTATATATATTTCTGTCACTTAATAAAAGGTGGTTTCGAATGTTTAGTTCGTATTTATATGTATCGTATTTTTTTCTTTATTTCTATACGGCGATGAGACGAAGAAAAGGTTCCTTTATGGTATGAGATACGCTTGCCTTTGACAATTTCTCCCTCTCTCCGTGGCATTTATTATTCCCATTTGATGGTGGGTTCTCCCTTTCTGGTTTTTCTCTTCCACTTTGCTCTGTCGGACTCGTCCTCTTCCGTAACCTTGCTGAACATTAGACGCTTACCTATGACAATGCGTTAGTTAATTTGGTATACAACACCACATTACGCTCGTTGCCTTGAGATATAAGATGTTATATCTCATTAACCTGGTAATTTCCGTTCTGTTCAACTACTAATTAAACAATTAGTATTCCTTTAAATTTGACGAGCTGTATCCGTAACTCTTTTACAGTTTAAGCAGCACGATCCTGGAACTCTTTACCTTATGATATCAGAAGAGCTCCAAACAAATGTGTTTAAGAGACTGCTGAAAAGGAACTATTTTAAATCACTGGATTAGGTTGTTTTATATGTATTTATTGATTTATGTATATGTTTATGTATCTTCATAGATTTGTATGTATATAAGTGAAGTATGTATCATAATATGATTGTTATTTTTTTTTTAAGCTTTAAATATAACATTCATACTTCACTTACAACAGCATCTCCCACCTCATTACTTGACTGGTAGAGAATGAATGTGGGGATTAAGTCCGCATATTGGGTCCTAATTTTTGATGTTTCAATAAGGTTTTTAAAATATAATAATTTCACTAGCTACAGCATCATTCACAAAACAGTATATTATTATTTGTCGACTGCAATAGGAGCTGCGGTGGTACCTACCTAGACGGTCTGTAGCAACGGAGACCTATCGCCAGTGTTTAGTATATTATTACAGTATTAGATAACTTTTGATTTTTTTTTTTTATAAAAGGTAAATCTAAAGCCTCCTGACTTTCATCCAGATCAACATTTTAAAAAAGAGGTTGAATATTTAATAATGTAAGGGTAGGTTTTATAAAGTCGGTCTTCGATAAACGGCGGCGGCCGGGCCCCGTCCCTTCGGCAACGTTATTTGTGTTTGACCTCACCGTGGTACGTGCTGATGATGCCCTCGCAAATTACTAACTGTTTACGAACATACTATCTATACTCGAACGTATCTTACATAGCTTTTTTTCTATATGATTCAAGCTGGATAAGCTTTGAAGTAACCAAGTTAGCTGAAGAAAAGATAATTGTTTGACTAAACGATTTTTTGACTACAGAATATACAAACACATAAAGTATGAGTACCATATATCTTCTTCATCAGCTGATAGATGTCCACTGCTGGGAATAGGCATCCTTTAATAGTAAAGGATTTTTTTTAAGCAATCGTTCCCCTTCATATTGAGGATGAATTTTCTTTCTATACTTTACTTTCTTTCTCTTAGTCTCTATTTGCGTTCCCTCCAGTTCTCACTTTCATTCCTTCTCTTATATTTCACTCTTTTATTCTTGTACATTAATCCTTTTCCTCTATCATTAGGGAATTAGGGCTGTCTTTCACCACCTTGGCCCAAGGGAAGCCAGAGTCTCCTTTATTGATTAGCAGGGTTCACTGTGAGTAGGTGAGGTTCGTTTAGTTCTCGTGAGGTGAGGGACCCCTTACGAGAGTCACCAGAAGAGATTATCTATGAAGAGAATTGTATGATGGTGGCTGAAGATAATATTTACTGAGAAAATTCTGTCAGAAATGCCGTCATCCTTGCGAGGATTGAATCATACACAATACTCCATCCGTGGTCAAGCAAGTCAATACTAATACAATCACCAGTACTTCAGCTATTGATATATTATCTTTATATCTCTAGAGTGGAGTGGACATCATCACAAGGTCTACTACTTCCGATAGGCAGTATACCATTTTTCATTCCAAGTAGATCAGTTTGGTGAAGCATTTTGTTTGAAATAGAGTACTTAGTGAGATTCTACTGATGAAACATTCCCTTCATCTCCTGATGGTGTATGATTCTTCTCTGTTGGTATTTTAAGTTAATTACAATATCCGCGTAATGAAATTGATGTCGCAGTAATATTACTAGTTACAGTAAACTCCGAACAAGGAATAGTATACCGGTGGGTACTTTTACCGTTTCCTGCGAGTAAATCATTCCTGAGCTGATGTAACATTAATGCTCGGTCACGGGAACACGTTTTCGCCATTCAAATACAAATTAATTTAAATAATAATTCAAGTGCAAGTTGCTGGGATGAAAATGGTAGGGGTGGGGACGCCGCACAACCCTTCCCGGGGGCAAGGGAAGGGAATGAATAAATAAGTGCTGTCAATCAAGCCCGACGCGAGTACTGCCGCGGACGGAAGGAGCAACACTTCCGCACCGCCACCTTCCACCACCAGCCACCGTCCCCAACGTGACGCGGGATCGGGGAAATTTACATTCACGGCGTTTCACGTGATCTTTGTTTAGGGGCCAGTTTCTGTACTATAATTGGATTTCCCCTGTTTCAGAAGCTGCGGCGTAAGTAAACCACGCTCGCCGACACGCAGCGGCGATAGCAAAATAGTATTACATAACACGACTTTATATACTTTTAAGGCTATGTTTATATATTTATATATACATATGTATAAATGTATATTGTATATAAGTTGTGATAGCCTAGTGCTCTGGACGCCGGCCGTATTCTCCGGAGAAGCCCGGTTCAAATCCGGCCTGCACTAATAAATTCTTCAATTTACGTGCAGTTAGTATAACACCAACTAATACCAAGTGCTCTGATGGTGAAGGAGAACAAAGAAACCTACATATCTATGTGATGACCATCCATCAGACTGCTTTGTGGAATGGAGAAGGCAATGCCAACACCACTACATTATAACTGATAAGGAAGTCGTCCTGTGGTAATCATATGATGATCACGACCAACAGTCATGAGGGAATACGACTTTGAAGAAGTTCTCATTATATATAATTAAGCTATTTTTATATCGATTCAAAGTTTATATGACACATTTTTTTTTATTAAAAAAAACTTTATTGCAACACCTTAAAATAGGGTACTATATATAGGCATTCTCTACCAGTCAACCTAGGAGGTGGTAGATGATGTAGTAGGAGAAGTCTGAAGGATATATTTAACCAGAATAATAATACCGTCATTATTTGATACACACATATACTTATACATATAAATACAAAAGGAGGCTTAGATATATATATATACAAAAAAATTAAAGTACATTAATAAATACTTATGTACATAAATAAGTAAACATATAAGACAAACTACTCCTGTGATTTCAAAAGGTTCCCTTTTCACCAGTCTCAGTACATATATCTTCTCACTCACCCATATTGGGCCAGCGTGGTGGGAAGTGGCCCAAATCCCTTTGTCATTGGAGGATATATCCAGTAGTGGATGTAAATCAGCTGATAATGAGTATATACTTAGGGAGATAGTAACAACCGTAACATTACTGTGTCCCGATTTTAGATTAGTATTACTGAGGTAATATGACTAATCAAATTATAGCTCTGATGAGGTGAGTTTAAATGAAGCGACAAGACGAGTAAGGCGTTCACCTGATTGTAAGTGATACGTTTAGCTTTAATATGGCGTTGGTTAAGTTTGTATACAAACCACATTCTACTCGCCTTGAGACGTTAAGTTTCGTTACCTCAGTTATTTAATTAGCATACAGTACTTTTGAATACATTGAATAAGGTTGAATAATTTCTTTTATACATATTCGTTCCTCCTCAAAATTGGACAAGGAACTTTTCATTCTTTCCTTTCACGTTTTTTCACTTCTTTACCATCTTTCATATCATCCTCTATCATTTCTTCACAATATATTATTAACGCTGTTTAGTTTATATTAATTTTGATTCTACCGTTCATCCGTTTCCTCAACTCATCAATGGTGCTGTTTATTAACCTGCCTTAAAGAGATTTTTAGTTACGAATACTTGGTTAGGATGATTATTGTGATAGTAATAGTCCTGTCAAAGTGTACGTCAAGTGTTAATAAAGTGTATTGTGCTATTGTGATAGTTTTTGCACCTACCTACTTAATTTTATGTACAAACACTTTACTTTTTACATACATCGTTAGGTAGGAATAGGATCTGCGGGAATAAATACCTAACACCAGTAAACGATTATAACCACCTCCGCTGCATCGAATTCTATATAAATATACTTTTAATGGTCACTGTCGTAAATGGCTTTTGATGCAGCAAACATTAAGCGCTAACACGTGATAATGATAAGTAGGTAAGTGTTCAATTGTTTCATTTTCATATCAGGCCAGGGCAGAATAGCAAAAGCTGGCACCATGTGCCAATATTTTGAGCCCTGAATCTTTTTGTCTAGTTACTTAATTTTATTTTCTCTCTAACAATGTACATAGTTATAAGTTTTTCTTAGACAAATAAACGCTTTTTATTTATTTATAAACATCCCAACCCCTGCTCGATGAACTCATGTTACAGTCGAGGCTTTGTTAACTAAATTATTACCTAATAATACCATCACATTACAGCAGACACGCTACATGGTTACATCCAGCTCCCCGATATCAATAATAATCTCCCATCCAAGCGGCCGACACCTCGCCGTATTAAAGCAGAACACTTTACGAGCAATTCTCTCGTTATTGTACCTTGAAACGCAATACAGGCGGGCGTCCCGTGACCGTTGCTTTTTATGTATCCTCCTTTTTTTTTAAATAAAGCCCCGCACTGAAAAGCTTTCATACGCCAGGATTTGAGCCATTGTACGGCTGCGCCGGGGGGACCCGCCGAACGTTACAATGCCGTAATAAAATTCTTAACAGTGCAAGAAGTGTGTAATCAAGCTTAATTAAAAACGTTTTCGGGCGTTACAAGCAGCCTCACTTGATTAACTTGGAGCTTTTCGGGGCCCGATCGTAAAAAACTGGCTCCGAATGACGAACGTGATTCATGTAAGGGCGACTTCAGACTGTGGTAGGAGTCCAGGCTTGAAGAAACTGGTCCTTAATCTGTTCAAGATCTACTGTGTATAGCGCCGTCTCTAGCAGTCGAATGATATAATCCCGTTACATCATTTTTTTATTCGACCAGGCGACGAGGTTAGGTTAGGTTAGTCTTCCGAAGACGATTGCTGGACGTGGTTTCCTTCGTATCAGAATATATGCAGGTGGTGGGGACTGCATTCAGTCATCAGGATGGGTTATGCCAGCATAGCGTTAGATCAGTTGTTCCGAACGGAGATCCAGTGCCTTCTACAAACGCTAAAAACGACCACCGTGGAGGGATTATAGTGGTTGAGAATCTCCTAACCTTGATTTCTCCCCAGAAGGCAAAGTATCGTTTCGAAGATTTTATCTTCGAAAAAAAGGTTAATACGTAAACCACCATAGACCACATCATAACCTAACATCAGGTAGGATCGATATTCATCACATTTATAGACAAAAGACGAAATGATCAAGGCGTTTACTTGATGGTCTGCACTATACTGTTTGTCGGCTGCAATAGGAGCTGCGGTGGTACCCACTTAACCAGTCTCCGGCAATGGTAACCTATAAACACTGCACCACATAGCGCTTTTTCATCTTCAGCCAATCATCTGATCATACTTTTTTAGATTGTCAACATCTGTATTGTAACGGTTACTGGTTCCCGAAATACAGGTTTTTCTTCTAGTTTAGGAACCATGTATCAAATGAAATGTATTCCCCAGTAATTTCACTAGTTATGTTGTTCGTGAATAATAATTAACATATGTATATTAGATGCTATTGTAAAATATGGATTGTTAGTTACCGGAATTTTAACCGATGTATTTCCGGCAACATCATATCGTAATAGTCTTTTTGAAGGCTTTCATGATCACTAGTAGAGATATCAGTTCTCACCGGAAGAATACTGTTTTTTTTTTAATTTACAGAAGCAATGTAAACATATCTTAATGTAATATTGCGGGCGGTGTCAGAACAATTTCCGGGGGCGACATTTTACGAGCGATTTTAGAAGGCACATCGTCGCGGGTCGTCTGGCCTAAGGATTTTTTTTTTTATAAACATGCCTCTGATGAATGTTTAAACTGAAGTATAATACGGTTAAGACCTCCGTGGAGGAGGCGGGGTTGAATATCTCCACCGCCGTTTATACTAAGAAGGTACAACGCCGGGAAACATTGTCCTTACCAACCCGCATGATAAGCAAGTACTCCAATTACTTCTCAAATTTAAGACCCTAAATTCAATAAAGAACATGGTCTGATATAGTCGTATTAAATTTTAAGATATTATCTAGTACTCATATAAGTTATAACCTTTTTTGTACAGTGAATAAATTTAAGTAACTAAACTTGTAATGAAATGTGGGCAAGGACAGCCTTAGCGCTATAAGCGATCTCTTCCACGCAACCCAAAACTACAGGAGACAAAAATAAAATACATAAATAAATAAATACCTGATTAGAAAAAAATATTTAAAAGCCTTTATAAAGACCTTTCAAACTGAACAACCTATTTTCACATAACTACATCCAATTAAAGGAAGCTAAGCTTATCAAGGCATCTGCAAATCAACGTGATTTAATATTTAATAAATATCTGATACAGTATTCTGTTATGTAATTAACTTAAGTTTAACAAGCGAGCTCGTCGAATCGATTGGAACTTAATGAAATTAATGTTTTGTGTTTATAATATAAGTTTCTTTGTGTTTAAGTTTAATGAAATTACAAAGTGATCCCGTCCGGTGGAGGCTGAGATCAGCTATACCGGAGGCAAATATTTGAAACGCCTCATTTCTAATAATCTTTCCAATTTCAAATCCAT
The DNA here is from genome assembly GCA_018246255.1 of Pachliopta kotzebuea. Classification (NCBI taxonomy): domain Eukaryota; kingdom Metazoa; phylum Arthropoda; class Insecta; order Lepidoptera; family Papilionidae; genus Pachliopta; species Pachliopta kotzebuea. Next base: position 8,812 of record DWLS01001467.1, on the reverse strand, counting down.
TGTTCAAACTGTAATCCACTTTCATAAATTATTTGAGGATAATTGATTATGTCAATAGTCAGCATATTATAACAGTAAAAAAAATCAAGCCACGAACCTTTTTTAATAATAGATTTGCCTGAATTTAGTTGCAGAAACTGGCTCCCATTTCTTTTTTGTGACGGATATTATTTTTATTTTCAGTCGTTCCCTTTCGTATTGTGGGTAATGGTCTGTTTACTTTCTTTACTGTACTTTTTTTCTCTTTACTCTCTATTTCCTTTCCCTACTTTTCTTACATGCTTTCTATGTTTCTTTCACTTTTGTTTATACATTTATCTTTTCCCTCTTTTGTGCAGTCTTTCATTCTAAGTTTGCCGCTATCCTCTATAACCTTCTCGACTGCCAACTTGCAATATTTCATTAATATGCAGCGACTTTTGTCTTTACTTATCAGAGAGGCGATACAACCAACATTAATTCTTCTTCTCAATTCTATCTCACAATCCATCCTCTTCCTCTCGTATAAGGGACAGGAGGTAACAATTTACAGTTGATGGATTCAGGGGGATTTGTTGACCATCTGAAGATAAAAGGCTGAGAGGAAAGTATGTTCCTGCACACCCTACCAAAGGAGGTAAGGGAGAGAATTTCCCCCCGAGGTGGAGCTGCGATGCAGCCGGTGCTGGCGGGGTCACGGTGTTCCAAAAGAGTTATCGTGACCCTGACTTAAGCGACGACGGATGAACATCCCGAAGGTTTAGTCGTTGCTAGTTCGACATAACCTTTGTTCCTACAAAGTCAGGTATGCAAAGGCATTTCCCCCTCGTTAAAAAAAGAACAGTTATGCTATGTAGTCCTCACCAGCTTCATTACAACATTCGTGAAGTCACACTGCTCCCTCGCCCCCACCATATTGTATCCTTTAAACATTTCTTTAAATTTTCTCAGTCAAATTTAGTAGTTAAAAAAATTCATTTGTTCTCTGTCACAGTCGTAAGTTTTTCTAAAACAGGAAACTTTACAGGGAAGAGAGCTGTATGTTGTTATCTTCCAGTTTTTACAGCTGCACCGACAATCGCAGCGGCCATTTAAAAAGTAAATTCCCGAAAGTCGAAATCTATTATTATGTTAAAGAGGCGACCGGGGACATTGCAGTTTTTGTGCACTCCCAGCGCGTATAAAGATGCAGGACGGGGGACAGGCGCGCCGCAGAGCAGCGAGCTCTAGCGCGACCATTTCTGTACCAACAAAATAATCACAGCCAAACTGCAACAAACTGTTAACTAACTCCTCTTCTTTTAAGTCGTATTTCATCATGACTGAGGGTCGTGGTCATCATGTACTGAACCACACGACAACTTCCTTCTCAGTTATAATGTAGTTGGCATTGCCTTCTCTTTTTGGAGACGTTCTAGTTTGTTAAGTTGTTCCTTTGTAGCTTCAAGAAAACATCAATCAGCGTAATCTATATGGGGAAGACGAAGTCCAAAATCCCTGAAGCCTTCGAACAGTGATGATGATAAAAATGATGAATTAATAGTCGTGTTTACATAAGTAATTTTCTATATAATATAGTTTAAAGGTTTTTTTATAAGTATACTGGTGGTAGGTTCTTATTGAAGTAATACGTACTCCAATTGAGAGAGAGGCAGTTACAGCTGAGCCTATTCTGGTAAATGTGCGGTTTGTTTAGGACCAACGCTATCGGGACTTCGATCTTATGCGAAAGCGTTCTGATCGATAGCAACAAGACCGTGGGGTTTTAGTCGGTAGGAGTCCCTGGATAATATCTTTGTCGCCACCCACAATGAAGGTGTATCCAATGCAAGATTTCCCTTTTTAAATAAGTGTTGCTGCGTTGGTCCAGTTGAACCCAAATTCTTGCTAAGGACTCCCCAGGGTATTGAAATTAAATATTCTGATTCGTGTACCGCTGTTGGTACACTGTGTGCTGGTACGGCGGCGGAGAGGGCTCTCCGGTTACAGTATCCGAGATAAAGTTAAAATATTATCGTGCGCCATCGAAAGTGGAAGCGTCGCGGGAATAAATGCACTAATACATTGAGAAAACAACGCTGCAGTCCCGACAGACGTGAGCCTGCACTCCGCTGCAGCTCCAGCACTGTGTTTACAAGTGGTATCTACTTATTTAATATTTTTATTATAACTGAAATTCTTTGAAAATTGAAGACGAAACTCACCTCATATTTATTATATACTAGCAATTGACCGTTGCATTCGCAACTAAAAAATAAACCATAATATATTACTAATAAATTTATATATATAGCATATGTCTGTCATTAAGTTGGCATAGCGACATCCAATTTCGCACGGACGCACGCCAAGAAAGGGAAGATATTAGTAGTATGAGAATAATCATATCATAAACATAGGTAACTGTTGATTAAGTTGGCATAGCGACATCTCATTCCGCACGGACGCACGCCGAGAAAGTAAAGATTAGTAGGATTGCAGGAAAGCGACAAGTGATATTATTAAAAGAAATAAAACCTAAGTCCTTTGTGGTGTTGTGTATACCATCTTAACCAGCTCCGTGTTATGATCAAGCGTATCACTCACAATCAGGTCAGGCCTTGCTCGTCACATCACCAGTATATTGTGTATACATCCTAAATAGCACAACGTGAACACGCATACATTTTTTAGTTACTATGTATCTTAAAATTTGTAACAATGAATAGAATATAGAAATTACGCTGTGTTAAACTTATACACTAATTTTTGGGAGATGGTTAACAAACGTCAAATCTGTATGAAATAATGTTTGAGGCGGAGGGTTGGGGGGATAATTGCTCGAGTACTTTTTTTTGAGTACGGGGTCGTTTACGTATATTTGGTTAATTGAGCCTTTTATAACGGGCACCTTTGGACCTTTTCAAAATCCTCATACATTCAAAATATTTCATATTAAAATTTTACGAATCACTGAATACAGTTACGTGTGTACCAAGCTTTTTGAGATTATGTATTGAAATTGGATGAACATTGAAATAATTACAGGTAACAAATACCTTTGATGAATTATTAACAGATAAATTGATTTCTATTTGAACAGAATCGTTGGTGGTAAGTCTCTGTTTGTTATCGTCTTCGCAGCTCCTATTTCTGCCGCCAAACTGTAATGTGTATTACTGTATTATAGTTCGAAGTGTAGTAGTAAAATTACTGCGGTAATGAATCTTAACAACTAATCTTTCAGGCGACGAACGCAATGAAATATATATACCATCGTAATCAGGGCTTTTATGGGCAAGAATATAACGGCTTAAATGATTACTCAAATAAAAAAAATGTATACTAAACTCAAAACACATTTCAGTGAGAATAATATATAATAATAAATAAATAAAAATATGTAACTAAAACCAAAAGAAAATACATGAAAAAGTAGAGTTTGAAGTCTTCAATAAACATTTTGCAATATGATTGTGTCAAAAATCTCTAACTCCCAAGCAGTCATTTTTTTTTATTATTACACATTTTATTTTACAAATTAAACATTAAACATACTCGGTGCCAGTAAACATTGTATGTTTGTGATGGCACATCACAGTTCACACTTATATTGATTCTACCTTAAGTTGACTGAAAAATCAGTGATTCGTAATTTCTTCAGTGTTAAGTAATTAATTTCTACTTAAAAATTTTTAATTTAATTATTTCTAGTATATTTTAGAAAATAATGGTTATTGCTTATTATTATGAATATTTTATGTAATAATATGTTTATTAAACAATATATATTTTTCTATTCGAGGTAATACTTCATTTAACTTTATTTTCATGTTTTGTTCGGTTAATTGTGTTCGTATATTACAAGTCCATTTGCCATACAAGTTATTAGTTCTATTAACTATGTACAATTGTTGAATCTTATATCTTGTACTGTAAATATGTTTAGGCATATTTAGAGATACGACATTAAGTCTTTTTTTCAACAACAGGTATTTCAATTTATTAAATACCGGCATTACATTACAGTACATAAACAGTTGAGAATAGTCTCCCTTGTATTTTAGTTTGATATTGTAAGGGACAATAGATTTAAGGATTCTTATTTGCAGCTTGTAAATTTTATCAAGGTATGTCCGAAATGTTTGCCCTTACTTAACCCATACGAGGCTATAGATTCTACTAAAGCATGATATAGAATTAATCTTACTTTAAATGGGATCTTGTTTCTTATAATATAAAACTTTGCCAAAACTGCCCGCAATCGGCTGAAAACTATATCGATATATGAACTGGAAAAAACTTCCAGTTCATTCTATTGTCAATTACTATACCAAGATACTTATGATCGTTGGCGAGTGATAATTCAGTGCATTTGCAAGCATGTGTGTGAGCTATAATTTTAATATTTCTGTACGAACGTAAACCTGTTTTGTTCTATTAACATTACTATATATATTACAAAGAAGAACGGTTTTATATATAAAAATATACAGTATAAGTAATACAAACAAGTAATATTTGCTGTGTGTGAACAATGAAGCTGTGATTTCGTCTGACCGTAGAGTTTCAGGTCGGGGACGCAAAATTTCACAATATCTATTGAGAATATTCGTGAAGTGAATTTTTCAGTGTAGCCCGTGCAGCGTAGCAGCGTAGCAGCGCTGCGGTATTTAACTACAGCATACCGTTCACCCGGGCGCGGTACGTCTACGAAACAATATTAGAATGTCTGTCCGGTTGAGGTTTTATAGTCCCGGACAGATACGTGGCCCCTGAACAATTTCAGTTGAAGGTATTCACCGGGCGAACTGAAAATAATGTAAGCAGAGTTATTTTATTACTGCCGAACCAGTCGGGGAATTTTGAAATTGAACGCAGCCACTTGTCTTCACGATAAACTTTAATATTAGTTCCAACGGAATGTATTTGTGCAACGTTAAATATAGTAAATTTATTAACTCCCACCCTTATATAAGAAATTACTATTGATAATTACTAGTAAGAATGCAAAAAATAACTATAAAGGATATTGCGATATAATCTCCAGCTTGAGACCGTCTAGGTAGTAACCGCAGCTCATACTCCTACTGTCAAATAGTGATATGTATTACTGTGTTTCGGTTTGAAAGGTGAAATTACTGCGGTAACGAGACTTAATATCTTATGTCTCTAGACGAGCACAATGTGGAGATGTTTATCAGGTGAAGGTATTGCTCGATTCGTCACTTTGTAGAATAAAAAATCAGATTGATACTCTACAGCTTTGGGTTTTTTATCGGTTTTTAAAACAAATTCTTGAGAAGTCCTACACTAAAACGTTAGGAATGTAAGTACTAAATAACTAAACAAATAATTGTTGAAGCTGAAGGCAGGTTCTAATCCGGGCCTGTCTTCGGCCAGATGGAGCAGGACAGACCTAAGCCCACCTTCGGCTGGTGACAAAGCGGCTCAGGGATGTAGCACAGCCGGGGTGGACTCCGGATGCATTCCGGATGTCCCACGTCTAGCTTAGGCTCCCTCATGTATCGCGATTTTCTCTTCCGCTTTTATCCGGAAGTTTATCTTTCTTCCATATAAATTTATATAAAAACAATAAATGTTTCCGTTAAGTTAAAAATGGTCTGTATTACTTATACTTTTCCTTCATTAAATTTATTTTTTTATTCTTCACTTCAGGTAAGAGAATGCGTTAAATCATTACTTCCACCTTTTTGTTTACAGTATCTCTCTTATAAATATTATTTATCTCTTGTTTTCTTTGGGCAAAATTTAAATAAATAAATAAATTCGTAAACAAAATATGTAGTTTTATATTTAACACAAGTGTCTTTATCCTTTTATATCAAGCTGGCTCCAGAACTATGTTTGGATTAAGGATGAATAGGAAATTGTTTAAACGCTTGATGATCAACAAACAATTTCTGTTTCGTATTTTGAAGTTTTTGTTCCTTTCACAGTTTTTTTTTTATGAAAACTATACGAAATGTCATATAAAATAAAGCATGATGTAATTGTTATTTTTTTTAAAGTGGAGAGAGCAAATTAAAGTTTATAATACTGATAGTAGCAATAACTAGATTTTTGAGTTACTATATGTATTTCCTGTATTTATACTTTTACAGATGTAACTGATATATATCATGAAGAAAGACTTAAATTGCAAATTAATCGTGATTTTGGAGGCTATAGTTTTTTGCTGTAAGTTTGTGGTTGTATTAGATCGGATATAACTTCAGCCAAATTCTTAGTCAAGAAAGTATTAGTTGATGATAGCTCTCTTGCCGGAGACCATCTAAGTACCTACTTAAATTACCGCAGTTCCTATTTCTATCGCTGTTAATGTGCAAATATTACTGTGTTTCGGTTTGGTCCTGTATGCTAGTGAAATTACTGAGGCAATGTGGTGCTGTGTACCATCTTAACCAGTGGCATGTTAATAGATATGCGTATCTTTTAACATCAGGTAAATGTCTTACTTGTTCATCATCTTAGTGGATAAAAAAGGTATATAAATATGCGGGGTTTGTATCGTTTCTTGCAGTAGTCTATCAAAACGTGCGACGTCACCGTGAACAATCTAATAAGAAACGCGACGTTTCTATACTCCGCCTCCTTCCTTTCATGTCTCCATCCGCCGAAACGCTCAAAGCGCTATTGACAGCGCCGGAATCAAACCTGCACCTCTCCACCCGAGTCCCGTCAAACGACGAGCGTAAAGTGAAACGCCGACGTTAAATTGTCCCTTTGCGTTTCGCGAGTCTGATCTGAGAAAGCGAAATTTCCTATTCTCATATGTAAAACAAAAAATTTTTACGTATTTACTTGGGGATTCGTTCGCACCGAATCACTGGCTGTGACGGGATTTGAATCGGGTGTCCACACTCGTAACTACGTAACGAGACAATAAAATATATTCCGAATATACTGAAGAGCAGTAACATTTACATATAAAGTTGTAGTAATAGTCTCAATCCATCATGATAGGATCTAGAATAAATATTACATATACACTTAATTTACTAGTTCAAGGAACTGTATACCGAAGACTGGGCTAAGGGGTATTGCTTGGGAGATGCCTATGCCCAGCAGTGGTCTACCGCAAGTTGATAATGATCAAGATGTTCTCTTAATGATTATAAACAGGATTTGGGTCGTTACTTATCTATAGGTGATACAAAAAGTGTAGTAATTATCATTATTCAATTCACTTGTAAAGGACTTATGCATAGGGTATTATTATTCTATGTACCATTAGATAATTGAAAATCAAAAAAGAACTATCAATTATTTGAAGGATATAGAAATTTAAAAATAGTAATGATCTATATCTTATTAGCAAAGATCTAAGGTGATCGACACATCCCTAAGGATAGCTAGATTTAAGTGGCAATGGGAAAGATATCAGAAGACTGACGGTCGATGGCAGTAAGGTCTTAGAAGTCTATCTTCGTCAGTGGATAGCTGATGATTAATCTATAAAGTACAGTAAATTGATGAACAATTTGAATTCAATTTAATCGAATAGTCGTAGGAAATGCATTGATGTTGCTGCAGTGTATTCGGCCTTGTTCGTCAGCTTTGTGTTGTCTTTAAGATTAAGATTATATGTGATGGTGAAGTTGATGGTGTAATGTTCATCATTACATTATGTAATGATCAGATATTTATAAGTATGCGAACATGTGGGTATTGTCCCTGAGGTGGTGCGGCGTGGACCCCCGAGGATTGGCTGCGAATAGTTGGCTGTCATAGCGCCTCGGAAAAGGATTTATTATTTTTATATTATTGTTACGCTGAATGCAAACTTGCTCTCGTTTGAGGCTTAAGCTTTCGAATAAGCTCCGAACGGAGGCTTTATATATATAATAATTTCTGTTATTCTTTGGAAATAGTTTTTACTGATGTTAAGTCCTTTTTGCTGGAAACCGTCAAAGTTAAAATTTATATTCAATGCAGGAACAAAAGCTCACTTATTGAACATCAGAAATCTATCAGCCATTCGCAAACCAAAGGCACAAGAAATTAAAGGGATTTACATTTCTTTTAGGTACAGTTAGGTATTTTTTATAAGTCCACAGCAGTTCCTATTTCTACCGCCTAATAGTAACATGCAGTAATTACTACTTCCCAGGTTAAATAGAGATTTAGTCAATGAAATTACTGGGATAACGTGACTTAACTGATGAAATGTGGTGCAGTGTATACAATCTTTACCAACACAATGTTATTAAGCTTGTCACTTACTATCAGGTAAACGCCTTGCTCAACTTACCGAAAAAAAAAAAACAGAAAAATTACTTTTAATATACGTTAGTATTTAACCTCTATCTATACGTTCACAACTCTTTATACAAAACGTTTTATATTCAGTATTTATATACATGCTAATTATTATAACAAATGAAGTAAATACTGTAAAGTATCAAGTTAAATATTTATGTCAGCAAAAAAAAAATTATGTATTGTAGTTAGTTTTCAAATGTAAGTTTAATAAATGATCTATAGAAAACAGTACTAATATATAATAAGGCGAATCTCTTTGAAGGACGAGGAAGGAAGTACGGCGTTATTTATGTAGCTGGTCTGTGGCAAGAGAGACCTTCCACTACATCTCCACTTCGATCAGTTCTTTCACCAGGTCGAAGGCCTATCTTGTAAATTTCTCTAGCATAAAGCACCGTTCAAACTATAAAACAGCAAAGTCTACACTTTACTATTTGGCGGTAGAATTAGGAGCTGCGGCGGTACCTACCTAAACGGTAACAGGCCTCCTCTGCAATATGGGGAAGATCTACGAACGCCTCGTCCTCGCGCGCCTCACAAAGTTCGTTTCGGACAATAAACTACTCCC
>DWLS01001466.1:0-21658 GCA_018246255.1 Pachliopta kotzebuea | reverse complement strand
AACAGCATCCTGTGTAATCTTTTCCATAAATTTTAAAAGTACTTCTCTATTATGCGACATTATTATTTCGCTTAGATATCGGATTTGTGTTAATCGTTCCTTGGTTATCTTAAGGGTATAGAATTGTAGGAATGGTGTCTTTTTTTTAAACATTAGTACTTTTATTTAGGGAGAAGAGTAGATTGAAATCTAAGATAATCAATCTTTGTTGTCCCAGACTGAATATAAACTCCTCTAATATTTAAAATTTATTAAACATTAGTAAATTTATTATGGCGCTTGCTAGTATGTTGTAAAAGAGTATATTTCTGGAAAAATTTTATACTTTATAAAACCAATTTGTTCACTCATAAGTTTATTCTTATTTCTTCAATTTACGTAGTGCGTGTAGCTTTATTTTGCATGTTTCTATTTTTAAGCATTTGTTATAAGTTTTTCAAGACAGGTTCTTAAAGGTTTTCTTTCTAATGGTTTAATCAATTTCCAGCGAATTTCGTTCTAAAAGGAAAACTAAAATTTGCTGACACGATACGCGACGGAGTGACTTATTTTGATGTAAAGGATTACAAAGTAACTTATGTCATTAAAGACAAAATACATTTTGCACTTACAAATCTTTTTAATGGAAATCCAGTATTAAGTATGTTCCTGCCTTTGTAAAAAAATACTTTTCGTTTTTTAATATAGCTAACTTTCACTATAATTTCAGGTCAAACAGTGTTGACATTTCTCAATGCAAATTGGAAAGAGGTTGTTGATGAATTTGGAGGGCCTTTATTCAAACAAGTCGTTGATTTTGCTTTCAAATATATTCAAAACTTTTTTAGTAAAATTCCTAAGGACGAACTGATCGTGCTATGAAAGCTTGAAGCTTGTAACTATTTAATATTTCAGATAATTCTATATTTAATTTAACAAAAAATAACAAGATAAAAGTAATAAAACACAAAACTAAAACTTGTCTACTGCTTACAAAAGAATTGTTTACTGTGTATCACAAAGTTCACAGAGGATCTGTTGTTTGTGAATTGTTTTCTTATTAAATACGACAGTAAGCGAAATGTTTACCAATAAATAAGTTCTATTTCCAATAGTTGTTTAAGCGAAAAACAATAGGAAACAACATAATTTGAATAAATATGTAATTAAACCGTTAGAAAAATAATTGTAGCTTAAATTAAGTGAATCATCATCATCATCATCATCTCAGCCTATTGCAGTCCACAGATGATGATGAGTATGATTAAGTGAATAAATATAATAAAATCCGATATAAACTATTTATGTATTGTGTATTTTTTTTAACTACTGTTGTGTTTTTAATTAGTTACCTGAATAAAAGAGAAAGGAAATGTAAATTTTCCCGAAATAATATCCTTGGCAAGTCCTAGAAAAATTTAAAACAGTCTAATAAATACATGAAAAATATATCATATATGATAAAGAAATCTGTTTAGGGCTTTACATTAAAATTACATTGTTAGTGAGATAAAAAAAAACCTCAATCTAATTTTTCACTTATTTAAGGTACAGACCTTCTACGTAGTTTTATAATTATTGATGATTTAATGTTTATATGGTACTTACCAATAGAAAAGTCGTACGGGTAAATAAACGAGAAGAAATCGGCCACAAAAGTAAATGGGTGAAATCCTTCTTGTAGTTTCAATTTAGGTATTAGATAATTTTGAATTTGAGGCAAACTGCTAAATTTTATTTTGCTGTGATCAATATCTTCGAACCATTCAATAGAGTTATTTACACTTAAGTTATTGTCAGTTACGGCTACATCGAAAGAAATGTTACTGATGTTTTCGCTGACATTCAGCACCTCCTTTGTTATTAGAATTATCTGGCTGGGTACGGACTCTGTTGTGGTGGACTGCGTAGTCATTTCATTATGAATATAATTTTCAGTGGACATTTCAGTTTTTCCTTCCTTTTTAGAGTTTTTCAAGCTGTTATATTTGTCTAACCAATTTTTTAGGGCAATGGAATGTGTAGCGTCGGTAGCTCTTTTATCCCAAATATTTCCTACGGCCCTTTCGTTATTAACTTGTAAATTTTTAGCTATTTCTAACTCTCGATGAGGTTTGAAATTTTTCTTATTATGTTCTTTGTATGCAGTTTTTAAACAATTTTCCCAAATAAAATTTAAAGGCGGTGGTAAAATAAATTCTTTTGTTTCATAGTTTTTTGTATAGGTCGTTGTTAGTTTTTGTTCTGTAGCATTTACCTTCATACTCTTGTACAAATTTAGCTCCTCGTCGTTAATTCTATGCTTTTCTTTTGCTATTTGTTTTCCTGGCACTAAAATTGAGGAGATTACTCGGAAATTCTCCTCTCGTTCTTCTAGCGGCCTACTCGGAACCGTGCTTGAAACATTGAGATTGTTTCCGGCGGAGGCCGCTAACATCGTTTCCGATAACAGTCCGCCTTGTCTGATTTGCGTAGCAGGAACGGCTTCTACATATATAAGACTACTTACATCATTCACTTTGTTTAACGTTGTATTAAATTTAGTTAACCTAGCTTCTTTCGAAAGAATGATTAGAAAAATTATTACTAAACCAGTCATTATAACAAATACAGTTTAGTTACGTTCACATGTCGATTTACTTCCGATGAGTGAGTGTTGGTAAGTGTATTAGTACGTTATATAAAATATAGTTGCCTTAGGAGGGCAAGGCACTGAACAGAGGATTTGTAGCACTTAACAGTCTGCCCGCCAACGATATACAGTCGCATGATGGCCGCGTCGTGCTTTTACTGGATTATAATACGTAGAGTAATTAACTATATTTAATTTCGATTTTATTACTTATGTAAGCCATTAATATATTTGAGAAAAAAACTTTAAGTAAGTAAAAAAATTAAGGAATTAATTGTAACAAAAAATATTTTTTCTAAAATAAATGTAGGTGTTCTATTTAAATAACAAAGTATTTCATGACTCTAATTTGTGTTTTCGACACAGTACTACAATATTATACAGCTCTAGTAGTCTTTATTTATTGCATGAGTTATAATCGGGCTGCATGCCCAGAGTTTTCCTTGTTAAAATTTGGATATAGTTTATTACTTGACTATTTTCTTGCCTTGTGTTAAATTATAATAGGGTCTGCCGTGGTAAAGAGTGAATAGGTTGGCACAGAGCTAGTAACAGCTTATTCACTCTACTTATCGAGACACCCATATAGTATTTAGAAAACTGAGGAATGCACATTTTTGTGTATTGGAGAATGACTGTTAACTTTAAAAATAGTCAGAGTTCTTACTCAAAACAATGAAGTTCCTCGGCAGATATAATGCCAGTCCACTTAACTACAGCTTATTTTTATTTCTTAAGTCATTTAAATTAAATCACGGTTATGGTGAATCTACTTTACTCATTTTTCGTTTCATGAACAACGATATTTACTCTGGAAAGTCATTACTCTGTGTTGTGCCCCCCATTGAACAATTCGCTGACTATTGGTCGACAACAATGTAAGGTTGTTGACAGTGTAAAATTAAGCTTGTAACTTTCTTTTATAATATAAAATGTATATTATTACTTTAATAACTGCAATTTTTTATCCCAACAGGCCTCTGGTGCTCCTCAGATTGAGGTTTTACAAATTTTTTGGTATGATCCACAGAAATTCATTCTGTAGGCTTAGTTTTATTAATGCACGTATGTTTAATTATAATTAGTGACATTTTCACAAGAAAGTATTCATTCGATGACTATTCATATATTCTCATTATGAATTTTGTTAAAAATGCATTGTTAATATTTAACTAAGTACAAAAAGGATATTTAGAGAGGAATGTAAATTTTATAATCATTTTACCGAGTGGTACAATTTTCAAAATACGTTTTTTGTTGAAGTATCCTCCTAAGTTTGATTAAAGTGGGAAAAAGAGAGAAAAGAAAAATAGACCTCTTTAAATATTTCAGATAAATGTTTATAGTTTAACTTTTCTTTGTAAAAGTAGAATTTGTATGTTAACTATTTCTTACTCTAATTAATGTCACCGTGACGTAAATGGATTATGAAAGAACTATGAATCGCCGAGGAAGTGACATGAAATACAATACTGTCGGAAGGTGTATTTTTAAGGTTTCCATACATAGGTATAATTAAAACTGTCTTATATAGGTATAATAGGTAATTACCATTAGAACATGTATAAAAAAGCAATTATTAAATGAATGTTTTTATTAATCAATTTTTTGTAAAAATTTCATAGATGTGAGCTTCAGAATAAGTATCGATTTATTAATTTAAGCAAAATTACCCAAGTAACTATTAATCGCTAATATTTTAAAAGATTCATGTTTACGGTAATAGTAACAAAAACGATATTTAATTTTTTACAAAGAAGGAAATGTATGGCTCTAACTTCATCTTTCGTTGTAATGCAATTTCTTTCAGATTTACAATGAAAAGAATAGAAAAATTATATCAACTACATCATTGTTGCAAGCTTCGCTATATTATCACTGAATGATCCAATATACCGATACAATATATAAATACACCGAAGAATACAAAAAAACTATTACTTATAATTATATCTCAATTCAAATTAAAAATAAACATGACAGGTTGTGTTATCATATAATTCATTTCACAACATTATAAAGTTTATAAACATCGGAAGTTATCTCTCAAGTTAATATAAAATTAACAGTAAATATATCCTTTTACAAATTTGTTGATAGTTAAATGGAAAAACAATTAACGAAAATTTTAACAGAAATAAACAAGTGCATAGTTCGTTTACGGTGTCATATGTAAGTTTTAATAGCCCTCAATAACTCAAATTTTGTACGAACTGCTGTTCGACTTTCAGTACCTGCTTTTCGGCTTTGTACATACTTAACATCATGTGGAATCGAGGTCAAACTTAAGCTCAAGGCAGAGAAACGTTTTTAAAAGAAATTTTAATTTTCCGTCAAGTATATGCAGTGCATGCTCACTGAAGCGTCTTGAAACAGCTTGAATATTCATTGATTTGTTAAGCACTATTTATACGGAGAGAGGATGCCAGATTTACTCAGCATCTAACATTCAAGACAAATCATGATAGAATAATTTATACATGTTATAGAATTTAAAGTTGTGTTCACGAATCAACCTTACCAACCTTACTTTTTGTTTCAAACTTTATATGACGAAACTGTTTTTTTTTGTATCTTAATCATACAATTATTTTTTCAAGTTAAAGCAGGAATTAAATATACTTTCACAGTAAATGCATGTTATTTTTCATTTCAAATAACACAAAGTTTTTAATTCGAATAATAAAAAAACTAAAAGATATCAAAGCTACTAACCATTCCCATAAAGGCACAAACAAAAAGTCACAGAGACAGTTTGACAGTTTACTGAAATACGACCTTTAAAACCAAAGGTGTCAAAAGAGTTAAACTACCATTTTCTTTTGATAGCAAAAAGAGGGCGAACACCCGTTAAGATATATGTATATGTGTGTTGAGTAAACAGATTGCTTTTCTTTTCGACCTAGGTTGTGCATGATTTTTTTGAGGTAAATTGACTAGTCACAGATGAAAAACGGGTCAGTGGGTCTCAGTGGTATATCATGTTCACATGTCAACAGGAGCGAATGCAGATTTATTACTGTTAAATATTAGCTACGGCATAGATAACGTTCCAGAACCACTACGTTATCATTATGTTCTATGAATGCAAAAAAAAATTGCTTGTTTTTAAGAATGCCGCCACTTTATTTGTTTTTATTACATTCGCCCGAAATAACGAGGAGAAAGGAGCAGACTATCTTTTTCTTAATATATGTAGGTAGGTTACGAGATGAGCACGGCATTCAACTTGTGGTAAATGATATGCTTGCCCAGAACAATGTGGTGCTGGTTGAAATGGTATGGTATATGGTACATAGCACCACATTACGCTCGGCGCCTATAGACATAACGTGTTTAATCTCGTTACCCCAGTAATTTCACTAGCTTATAGTACACTTCAAACCAGAACACAGTAATGTCTGCACAATACTGTTTGGAGGCATAAAGAGGAGCTGCGGTGGTACTCCCTAGACGGTCTTCGGTAATAGAAACATACCACCAGCGAATCTTTGTCAGTAAGTTAAAAAATATAAGGAGCGAAAATTGGTTTTCAATTAACTTACCGAAAAAAAAATTAAGTAATTTAAAAATCTATAACTTTTTAAATTTATCTAAGAAAATTGTTAAGAAATGAGCATACGAAGTCCATCCCTGTGAGCACATATTTCTGTTAATTACAGCGTCAAGTAGGGCGTGCCGACCGTCTAGTGAGGTGACCGAAGTCTTGGTCCATTGGCCTCTCTTCATTAAGTTTTACGTGGTACCTAAGTGGCGAATAAGTGTTTTCTTAACCTAATTATTTCAACAAATTTGAGTCCAATAGGCTAAGTTATTGTGGTTAAAAGAAACATGTATTTATATCTGACTAAAGAATAAATTTTAGCGACTCGTATTTGAAACGCGGTAATAACTTTATAATCTTTCATTACAATAAAAAAACTTTGTGAAGTAAATGTAAACATTAAATGATCAATTATATTTAATCGAATTGACAGGAACTTTTTTATTCCTTTTTTGCATCACCAACGAAGCCTTCCAATTTTACATTAGTGTAGTCGATTATTAGTAAACAAAATAAAAGTCAATTATTTTTATACAGTTATAATAACATCGCATAAAGGCTGTTAATAATGGAAGATCTGTTTATTGCTTCCTAAGAATAACAAAGAAAAAGGTCGCCGATGTTTTTCCCTGTGCACAAGGAAAAAAATCCATTTACAAGTTATACAAACTGTGTTAAATTGAAACTTAGGCTTCATAGAAAGTAACATCGGTAAATACATGAAAAAATAAATATTAACTTCTTGATTTAAACGTATAATAGTTAAGTCTGAGCTCAGTTTTAACTACACCCTTAATTGAATAGGTGTTCTCGCTAATTTAAACTCTATTCAGTAAAATATTGTAAAGATTATGAAAAGCAAAAAGACCACCGGAAGAAGTGCTAGCATATTTAATTTAATTTTCTTTCATTGAACTTTTAAAAGAGAGTGAAAATTACTTAAAAAAAGGCATTGATGTATACAAATAGTGCCGTGCTAAAACGAAATTAAAACTAGTCATAATTTATCACGGAAGGTTTTGCTCCCAGAAAAATAATTAAATATAACATGAAAATTTTACTTCTTACCTCCGTTTCATCTAAGTGTTACAGCATCCTTCAATTAAAAAAAGTATCTATATCATATCTGCACTAAATGAGGAAGAAACCCAACTTTTTAATGAATCACGATAACTTAAACTCAAATAAATGAAAGCAAGCTTTTCGTAAATACGTACATAAATTTAAATCGCACCATTTGTAATAAAGTTTGTTTACACGATAATTCTTAAATACTTTTATCTAAATGACACTACATAATTTTCATAAGGCACAACGAAATTTAATTAAGATTTCATTTTGTTTATTTTCAATAGTTGCACAGATTATTGTATATAAAAGCAAACTTCCAATTTAAATTTCATACTTAATGATAATTTCATCTTATTTTTTGTTTACCTGTTTTTATTAAAAAAAATTATACACGGTTGTGTTTACACAATTATTGCATAAAATATGATATTGTATTCACATATTTGTACGTGTTATCTATTTATTTACTGGTGGTAGGTCTCTGTTGTCGGATACCGTCCAGGTACGTACCACCGCAGTTTCAATTTCTACCGCTAAATAGTACTGTGCAGTCATTACTGTGTCCCGGTTCGAAGAGTATTGTATGCTAGTGAAATTACTGGGGTAATGAGTCTTAACACCTTGTGTTTCAATGCAACGAGCGTAATGTGGTGCCGTGGTACCGCATTGTTGTAGGCAAGTGTGTTACTTACCATCAGGTGAACGCCTTGCTTGTCTTATCACCTTTTTTTTATAAATGCTTGACCACGATCTCACCTGGTGTTAAGTGATTATGTGATATTGTTAAAGCGCATTAACCTAGCAAATCCTATTCACTCTTTTTTTAAGTCGCAGTCGCTCTGGTAGAATAAAAAAAATATCTCGTAATAACAGAAAAATAATTAAACAAACAAGTATTTGTAATGCAAATGCATAGTTATCTCAATTGTAATCACCATTTAGAGTAGGTCGGGGGCAATCCTCGTATGCACGATTAATTGATTTATCATTTAGTTATGTAACTGGAACGTATAATTATTTTATTTATTTATTCTTTTTGTACACAAAAAAAAACACACCGAACTTAAAATATATGTACAAAGGCGAATAAAAGAATCTGTACTTAAAATATATGTACAAAGGCGTATAAAAGCTCTAAAAGAGCTCTCTTCCAGTAAACCTTGTTTTGTTATCATAAAATAGAATATTTTTAAGGTATGTAACTATAGTAAGATTTTCTTAAGTAAAAATGTAAAAATTTTTAGACTTTTCTAAGGTCGAAGATTAGCACAATTATCATTAGTTTGACCACTATTAAGTTGAAATCATAATGACGGTCTTTGCGTATACATTGGTAAGATCCGTATCTACAATGTTTTTATTAATGTGAAGAATGGAAAAAAAATATTGTATATGCTCACGTCGATATTTGTGTAGCTCTTGCTACGTGAAATTATATTTACTCTCAGGAGATATGAAACCAATCTTTTCTACTTCTATTCGTAAGCCGTCACGAAGAAACTGGATTTGGTTTACTACTTAACAATTTATCATGTATGCCGCTGTAATGTTAAAAACTGAATATGATGAAAACTAATAGGTAATGTATTTTGGAATTTGATTAAAAATAATTTGACATACAACCACATGTTTTATTTATTATGAGATTATTCAAATTTCATCATGCGCTAATCCGTGTATACTGTATCTAATACACGGAAAATATAGATAAATTAAATAATTTAGAAAATGTATCGTCAATAAATTATATAATAATAAATAATTGATTCATGTTTACTCTAAAGAATTTTCATTTTACAAATCTACAACAAAAAACGATGCAGACTTCATAAAAATAACTTCTATCAGTCATAAATATCAATCACAAAAGTATTAAATTTGCCTTAATCAATAATTTATGAGAATGATGTTGAATATACGTACTCGTATTTTCTAATGAATACTCGAAATGATCCTGATATCAGTAATAACGTAAAATTGTATTATTTGATTTTAAAAGCAAATTTTCCTTTCCCCTGTACTCGACAACGGGAAAAAGCAATAACAAGATACTTATATGTAATCTTTTTGCGAGTCTCGTTTTTGTAAAGGGTTTTTATTATTTCTTAAATTAATAGTTTTGCAATGAATGTCTCGTTTATGTAGACTATGAGTTTGTGTTTCTTTCAATATCAAACGTCGTTTCGGCACGCCGTGACTCCGCTGAGATATTAATCTGGTATTCATGCTCTTACTCGGATATTAGTATCGTTTTTATGAAAAACAGCCTTTGAATTCGTTATTATTTTAATCAATTCTCACACAATCGGAGTGCCTCTAAGGACATGTTCCCGCTACAATCAAAAGCAGTAATCGGTGTCGAGCGAGCGTGAAAGCACTTACGCTCTAACCAACTTACTTGTTGCTATTACAATACATTTACTAGTACGCGCTAAAACACGTTGACTCTGATACAGTTTACAAGAGATTAGTATTTGTATTGAAATTGTGAAGCTATCTCTTCAAGTTTAATTCATTGTTAATCATAATTTCTACGCGTAGGATTCCTTGCTAAACATATTCAATCTCTATTTGAAGAATTGTCATATTCTTCGCGTTATTGGTGGATACGAACGTTACGGTCATATTAGTAAAAGTCACAGTAAACACGTAGAAATCTCAAGGGAAATGATTTCTCCTAGTTCCATTTTGTGACACGCTGAATGTAGAGAGGCAGCGGTTTTGTTTTAACCGGTCTTCCACTCGAGAGATTATCAGGTACACAGAAATAAAATATATACTCTGTTCCGGTGTTTTGTCAAGACAAATTATATAAGAAATCGCAAATTTCAATGTTTTTATTTATTCGACGTGATTTCCACCTGATAAGTGATACGCTTGCACATGACAACGTGTCGTTAGTTAAGATTGGGTACACTGCACCTCATTGTGCTTGTCGCCTTGAAACAGAAGATGTCTTGTTACCTTAGTAACTTCAATAGCCTACAGCGCGATTCAAACTGAACAAAGTAATGTTTACACATTAATATTGGTTGGCAGCAATAGGAGCTGCTAGGGTACCTACCTAGACGGTCACCGGCAATAATAAACAACCATCAGTGACTACGTAAGTCCTGGTGGCTGATATTACCGTTAACGATTTATTGTATTATAAATACTCTGACAATTGACTTGATACTCACGTGTTAAAACGATTTAAATTTTCTTTATGTCGCTCATAGTTTTTTGTACAATATGAATCTATAATTTTGTACGAATTTCAATACCTCAAATAACTTTATTGTCTGTCTTAAGTTTTAGCTAATTTCATTATAATAGATAGTTTATAAATCCGTTAATATTTCCTTTCCAGATCTTGAGTTCGTGTTACTGGGTCCAACTACAAACTGTCAGTACAATTCGAAAGTATAACAAACTTTCTAATTCAACCTTCACTTGCTAAAGTTCAGGAATTGTTTACGACCGTGTTTGCAAACTAACAATTCACAAGTTGTTCTTACAAAACACATTTCTATTGAGACATTGGGCATCTAAAGTTAATATTAACTAGATTGTTGTCAAACAAACTATTGGATACATGTTCAGCCAATACCTTTAAATTGCTTTTTTGTGTTGTGCGCAGTTTTCAAAGTTACAATGATTATCTCAGCGTTAAAAAAAATTCAAAACGTTCCTTTAAGGATAGGTATTGTATATAAAAGATTCTTAATAATTTTTCCTATTCTTTAGACGATTTATTTCTTTTTAAAAGGTTGCGAGTTATCTTTCTAGATATACTATGACGTAAACAACTGTTAACGACATGCATGTTCATCGTTATTTTACAAAATATTAATTAATGTACTTGGATTATGTGAAGCATAATTATTATTAACTAAAAATATGGTAATACACTGAGCTTTTGTAAATAATTCTTTTATTTCTACGTATCAACTTATTTGGTAAATAAATATGTACCTATATTTGAGTCTTAATGAATAATACTGCTTGAGATTCAACTATTGTTCGCCCTCCGAACAAAGAAATGTTTCAACGCAATAATAATGTACAGGCTAGGGATAATTTAAACCCCAGTCTTTATTGGGTACAGTACCTCCGATTCCAGTGTGAGTTGAATTGCAAGTAGGCTTCAAATTCGTTTAATGGTTGAAATAAAGTTGAGTAAGTTTCAAGAAAAATCAAGCAAAAGCAAAATAAAAATGTACTAAACGGGACAGTTTATTAACGCGTCTTGACGCCTTCTGGTAATTATATGATCTATGAAGTAAGCAGTCAGTATTGCTTTCTTATCAAATATTTTCTTTTGAAGATTTTTTTAAATTACTTTCTATAATTAAGTAAATTACATAAAAACAAACATATTTTATTAATAAATAATATGAAATAAAAACGACACAATGGATGTTTCCCAACAATAGTTCTGATGGTTTCACCCAGAACGCGCGACTAGGCGCCGATACCCATTGTGAAAAAGTATTTGCACAATAAAGGCCGAGAAATATTTGATCTCACATTGTGTAGCAAAAGATCTTTAGGTTATAATTTATGTTATATTTATTTGTATTTTTATTAAGACACACATAAGTTAAAATAGATTCAGATTCAAATACCATAGTTCTTCGTGGGTTTGAATATGACAAGTATTATTGTCTACAACTATTTCATCTTTAGTTTTATGAATTTACTTTCTTAAACCGTTGCCTTTACCTTTAATTAATTATTTGAGTACAAAATATAATTATCTTATCACAGCATTATTATGAAAATGTTCCTAAACGTGTACGTTATTACAGATTTAATTAAATTTTAAGAAATTGGTAATTAAGGTATTGTAACTTTTGTATGATGGTGAACTTTTTATGCTTACTGAATTATTACAAAAAAATTAAATTAAATGTTTTATGCTAAAAAATAAACATAGTAACTTTGATAGAAGTAAAATTGAGTGTTAAAAATTAATACTACCATAAAAGTTTACAATAGGTCAATGGTTGTAGATCCCAGTTTGACTGTTTTATATGTAGAAATAATATATATACATACATTCACACATATATACATATAGATATATGTACATATATGTATATATATATATTAGTAAGCTATCTAACCAAATTTTAGCTAAAAATATAAGTGCACTTCTATTGAAATGAGATGAATTTCGAGAGGATATTCCCAATACGTTTTTATTCGAACCATTGATACAATTCAAACATAAAAATAAAAATTTAATGAATGCGAGGTGCAGCTGCCGAATTCACTAAACTACATTTATTCAATCATACACCGTACAAATATAAGTGAAGCATCTGTTACTGAATTGCAGAATTTTTACTATGTAGTTATTACCTGGAACAAATACAAGTTATTAAAATAAATTTGACAATTTATTACTAAAGTGCAATGTATTGAAACGGTTATGATATTGAAAATTCAGTGACTCCTATTTATCAAAGTAAATCCATAACCAATGTCAGAGAATTTCGTAAAATACGTTTATTGTTGTTGAAATGTACAATGATAATTTACAAAGATTTACCAGTAATTACAACGAAATAAAAAAAAATCAGAAATGTTTTTGGTTGCATAATACAGCTGAGAATATCTAATATCTCGATAGTGGTTTAAAATTCAATCACCTAGTAAGTGATAATGAAGCTGTAGACTTTGAATGCTCGTCCTCAATACTCGACTCTCATGTCCGCCTCCGACCACAGGAAATGCTATTATGGGGACGAATTTACGGCGGACCCTATAGGAGTACTAACTAGGCGAAATAGAAAAGCCTTCTTTAATCCAAGCATTACAACTTATATGGCTAGAATTACCAGCGGTTGTGGTTACTGGTGGTAGGTGTCCGTTGATGGTGACCGTCAAGCAAGTACAATCGCAGCTCCTGTTTCTGCTGCCAAACAGTTATGTGAAAAAAATTTCGGTTTCAAGAGTGTTGTATGTTAGTGAATTAATGGGTTGGTGATATGTGGTGCTGTGTGTACCATTTTAATAAGCGAAGCGTTGTTATGGGAAAACGTATCACTTACCGACAGGCATTGCCCGTCTCAGTACAAAGGTGCAACTCGTATCACTTTCATTTGATATCAGTACCCATATTTTAATAATTATTCGAGGAAAGTGATACTAAAGTGTGATGAATAATAGATTTCATTTAGTGAAACTAAAGAATATGTTCTTTGGAGAAGAAAAGAATTAGGTTTACGAGTCTATTCGAGTCCATATAATACGCCTTTGTAATTCTTTGATTATCAGAGTTTTAATTAGTATTGTATAATACAAAGGACTTTTTAAAAATATTATAGTATTGTCTTCTACAATCATGAAATCAAATATTACTATAAATCTTTGCCGAATAGATCTGTTATTTAATCTGTACATTTTTCTTTGTGCTTGGCAAACCGTTAACTCACAGCAGGGAACCTTGCTTTTTATTGCGTTTTTCCTAACGCTCGTATCACAAGAAATGTTTACGATTTCTTTTTAGGAGTAAATTATGTATGGTTAACAGCAATTCTCATCTCTTCACAAAGTGTACTTCATATTTTTGTCACTTTGTAGTGTTTACACTAATTGTACATTTGGTCGGTTAAGTCATAGCTACAAAAATAGATAGGAATTTAAACAAATTAAAGTATAAAAAATATTTGTGTAAGATATTTAAAATAAATAAAAAGAAAAATATGTGAAGGATAACAACTGCCTTCATATAATTATGACGGTAGAAACACAGGTGTTACCACATATATAAGAGTTGCGAATGAACTGATTACCCGAAAGAGATAAATTGTTTTACTTTTGTAAAAAATATCATTTGTAAAAAAATTTGTCAAAAGTAATAAAATTCAAAATGCTTTTACATTTAAATAAAATTTATTTCTTATTGCTGTTTTATAAACTGAACAATTGCACCTCGACTCTATTTATGTGAAACACCTCAGCAATGCGATAAGTTCCCGTAAAATAATTTAAACTTTTGATCGCTCTCTGAGACTTCAACTAGAAATAACTAAATTTAAAACTTTGTAACTCTTTTATATTGGTTCAGTGTCGCATCAAAGCTGCGGAAAAACTGCAGTTTCAACTTTAATTAACACGGAGAGTTTAAAACGTATGGTAAGGACAAATTAAAACGTATGGTTACTAGACGGACTAGACCTATTACATGTTGCTGACAGCAATGTATATAATAATATATTTCTCTTAATTAAATTACCAGTAAAACAAAACTACTAAGCTATTTGTTGCAGTCGTATATTAATATAGTCAGTCATATTAGTTCGTGTTACTTAATTAGAGGGTTTGTGTACTAAAACTTTTTTCAATAAGGCCTTTTTGTCTCTTAAAAAAACTAGCATTTATGCTCCTTACTAAAAAATTTGCGTATTAATGGGTTATTACGTTATACGAACAAGCTAATTGTTATATACGTGTATGTACATATTTTGTAAGGAAATATCAATAGCTGTACATTGCAGGTTAATTTGTTAAGTGTCGACGTCAGGCTAATTTCGTAGGGTTTCTGCTTCTTAAATAGTACGAGTGCATTGTACTTATAGCTAGTTAATGTTTTAAAATTATAAATTCAGTTGTTGCGAGTAATACAAAGGTTTTTTTTCATGTCTGTTATGGCTTTTGTTAAATCCACCAATTATTTTCGGAGCATTAATCCTCGTCATTGCAGAGGAAAAATACACATTTATACTGGCTGCGATTTCACGTTTTGGTGAGCACAGAGAAAAACGTTCAGATAAATTAATGAAACTGCTCAGTTGACAATTTTTCTATACGAACACTATGTGACGTCATCTTTGTTCTGGCTCGTATCTAGAAACGCAAAATGTAGAAAAATAATCAATTTTGTAAATGAAAGACATTTGTTAATAGTATATTTCCATTGTCTACGTTCAAGTAAATAAAAGTGAAATTTAGTTAAGAAAACACGTTCTTCTTTTCAGTTACTTTTTAGCTGAATTCTTGGGGCTCAGTAACATAATATAATTCGTTTTCCATTGCTACGACGTAGCGATCTCCTAAATTAAAATAAATGAAAATAAATTGATTCAAACTTTACTTTTTGAGAAAGTAATGTTTGCACATAGACTTCACTATTGAAAAAAAAATTATGGCTGATACTCTTTAAGTCATGTTGCCTAATAATTTCAGATATGAAACTACTTTCCATTATCTTCAAAGTTTCTCCAAGCTTTGGAGAAAAATTAATAAGGAATTTCTTTCATCTGAAACTATGTTTAAGTGAAAGTATTTCTCTACTAAAACTTCAGTTAAATAATGTATTATTTTCTAAAACCGGCTACTCGTATTGTGGCAACTTTAACAGTAGATAGTATTAGTAAAGATAAAAGTTTTGCTTATTTATGGTGTAGGTATTAAGTTGGTTTAACTAGTATAATTTATGTTCAAGTTAGTTTAGTATTAAGTATGCTCTTTTTATTCCTCCAAGCGACGAGGAAAGCAAGAAGATCAAGATGGTGTTACTTCTTTAATAGCATCAGCCAGTAGACGTCCACTGCTGGTCGTAGGCCTTCTCGATGGTATGAGGATTTGGACCATCTACGACCTCGTTGGCCCCATGCGAGTTGGTGGGGTTAGAGCCACGTTTGTTGATTAACAGGGTGCGCACCGACTAGGTGAGGCTAGCTTGGGTAGCTTGTGTGGGAGCCCGTACAACACTTGGCGATACATTTAGCTATAATAAAGTGGCGCTAGTTTGTGTGATATACACTGCATCACGTTGCTTCGTCCTAAGACCTGACATGGTAAATCTCTTTACCCCAGTAATTCATTAGCTTACCGCACCGCTGGAACCTGAAAAGAGCAACGTTTGCCTGCGGTACGGTCCTGTTGTACTGCGGCAGAAAAAGATTTTTTTTATTTGGTTTAATTATTGCTATTTTATTAATCATACGATTTATTTCTTGTTTTTTTTCTAATAATCAGGCAAGAATAGATAAAAAATATATTAAAAAGTGATATTCTTAGTTTTAACTCACACGATTTTTTTGTTTCTTCTAGAACCAACTTATAGTGTTAACGAATATTTTCTTCACCACCTTTAATTAATTGTGGAATATCATTAAAGACCCTTAGTACAGGACATAAAAAAGCCACTGGAACAGCTGAAAAGCAATTAATTCAAGAATAGATGTTAAATTAAAACAAATACTTCAGATTCAGTGAAATAAACAAAAGAAATTGAACAATGGTAGAAATTTTCTAAACCGCATTTTCTAAACGCTTGATATTTTTTGCTTGTAAATAATTTAATTAATTTTGATTTAATAATACTTAATATACTTTTTTAAAAATAGCATAGACATTTCTTAGCCAAAATTAAGAAGTATCTGTTTTTTGAATATGATTAAAACGGTCTCTTTGTTACTTTCCTGCTCGTGTTAGGATACAAAGTAAACGCTGTATATAAAACTTGAGTTAAATTAATTTTTCCTGCCTACATTTATCTAACTACACATTCGAACAGTGCGGTGGTTAAGCATACATTTATTACTCTTATGCTTTACTACTTCCCGTCGGTTGAATTCATTGGAGGTATGTTGTTTTTCAAATGTAAATGGACATTCCTATTTAGTTAGAAGAAACAAATGCGCAAACTGTACCCTTGTCGCATGAGTAAAACTAAGTCACACTGATTCAACTTTGTGTGAAGTAAGATAGTTCTCAAGAGTTATGTTCAACAAGTAACTTAAATAGATTTGCTTTGTGTTAATTTCAAAATAGAAATATATTTATTAAATGTTAATACATGCACTCTTCAAAGTACTGTAGCACGATTGTATTTAGTCTTAAAATTTTGTATGAAAAACGTCTTTTCCAGTTTTTAAAGCATTTGTTTATAGTGAAATTATTAGCGTTATACGACATAACAAGTCGTATAATTTTTATTCGATAAGGCAACGAGACGAGCCAGACGCTCACCTGATAGTGAGTGATTCATTTGCCAATAACAACATGAGTCTAGTTAATACGGTATACACATCACGACATTACGCTTGCTGCTTTAAAACAAAAGGGACCCAAGGAATTTCCATATCTCTTCAAACCGGAACATAGCAAAGTTTGCACACTATCATATGTCGACTGTAACTTATTACAGTAAGTATCACCACAGCTCTTAAGCTGCGGTGATACTTATCCAGAGTTTGCGGAAGAGGAGACCTAGCATAGGTAAAATATTTTAATGCTTTGTGAATTCACTTCTGATTATCAGGTGATTTTTATACCAAGAAGTAGTTCTTCGTTCTCTGTTAATGTCTTCGTTTTATTATTTTAAAAGTAAAAAAAATAGTTTGACCTATTACCTGTATTAAAAAGTAATTTCCGTCAAGTATAACTTTGAAGTTTTTGAAGAAATATTATTTAGTTTATTACAATAAAATTTTATAATATATACTTTCGAGTAAATAATTTTCTATATCGAGTAATCGAGTAAATCATTTCATTATTTTGTGCCATTACCCTACTAACTTCATAAATTTAACTGTCTTCGTTGATTGTTTTCTCTTCAAACTAGGCCGTAACATTTATTTTTCTGCTTCACTTATCACTTAAATAAAGAAAATCTAATTTATTAGTAAGATTCCATATATTTGCCTAAGACCTATAAAGAAAGCTTTTCGGGCGATCTAAAAGTATATCACTAACTTTCTAATTCTGCTTTTGCTTCATTAACTTCCCTGATGGTTTATAGCTGTGTTTGGTTGTAGTTACTAAATATATTTTTTTCTTAGCAACAGTAATAGAACTGAATTTTATTGTACAACAATATCTTTGGCAATCTTTACCAGTTTTATGTGTAATTTAATCTATTTCTTGTAACATCTAGTCCTAGACTTAAATGCGTATATTTCACTGTATATAATCTCTTTTTTCAAATTACACAGAAAAATAACACTCTTTAGAAGTTTATGTTCCACACATGTAGTTCTATTTAAATATCTATCCAAAAAGATTTTTATACCAGAAACATTTACAGCTTTTAAACGTATTGCACTTTAACCTAGAACTTTGAATTGAAAACGCCTCATTTTCTATTGTTCCTTCTTTCTCGTGAATCGCCATTCAAAATATGCCGGCTGTAACATTTTTTTCTGAGTAAAAGTCTAATGTCGAAATAATAAACTACGACTAACACGAACGTCTCTGTTCCCCGTTTTTCTTTACTTTCTCTTTCAAAAATAATAAAAATATTATGATATGTTTAAATTTTTTGTCTTAATGTTTTTTTAGTTCACATTCTAAAATCATCTATACATATATAAATAAGCAGTGAACGGGCTTTACATACTCTGTGTGTACTCCGGATGTGCTTTTATGAGTGCATGTGCTAAAGATAAATATTAAAATGAGACAGGGTAATTATTGTATCATATATCTGTTAGTTTGTCCACGCATCCTACTCTATAAATAAAAAGTTTGTTTATTATTCAACATTGATAACCTTACCTAATTTACTACTAGTCACAGGTCACTGTTTACTCCAATAACATGTTTGGCAATATAAACTACATGTTCACTTTTTAATATTTTAATAATCTCATAAAGTTTTAAAGTATTTACCACAAAACTGCAATTATACCAACACGCGATGTGAAAAAATTTTAATTGCTTTTGTTACTCCACATTTCAAAAATCGTATTAACAGGGAACCGAACAGATATAACATTAATTTGAATTTTTCCGGCGAAACGTAAAGCGCTTAATGAACTTCTCAACGAGTCTGTACCGGTGAACTTTATTTGATATAACTTGGTCGAATACTGTACGCATATCAAATACGAATTTATTTTTATAATCTAAAGTGAAGTATTTATTTACATAGCATATTGGTTCAATTTATCAACGGTTTAGTATTAAGAAAAAATTTGAATACACACTAAGAGTAATCGCTATATACCTTGAAATACTTATTGAAGTTTTTATTTACACCGTAATTTCTTAAGCTTAAACTTACGTTAATCCTTGTTTCCACAGTCACACCGGTTACCGATTTCTTGAGGCAGTTACATTCAGTGCCAGTGAGTGAGGTTGACAATGGCAACAGCAGAATTGTGAGGAGCAGAAATAGTCGTAACTTCCGTGGTGAAACTTTTGTCGCCGGTAGTAGCAATAAGCAGGTCTACTATAGATTTTTGTTATGTTTATCCGTCGTTATATTGCGAAAAGATTACACAAAACATAAACCGTTTGTAGGATTATAACATGGAACAAATATTTTTAAACCAATGATTAAGAATTCGCTTTCCTGCTAATGTAAAATTCATAACAAATAATCTTTACGAATTTTTATCTAATAAGTAAAATAAATAGATAAATAGCATCAAAGTTTTTAAAACCGCAGTAGGCAATTTGTTTAACATGTATAAAATGTAGTATGATGATGGGTAATTTTTTTAAAAAATGTAGAAAATACATTACGGGGTCATCGTACTGTAGCAATGCAATATCGACAAACTTATAGACAATATTTCCACTAAGAGCTTTCATTATTCAATCCGAACATTATTCTCTTTGCCTATCGAGTCGTGAAAAAGTAGCAGGGGAATACGAGCTGTTTTAAATTTTTTCCAATGTCTGCGCTATAATAAATGGCAACTATATTTTAATCAACTATTTATCGCTTTATATCTGGGGAGAATTTTGGTTAATTTCGTATACTTCATAAATTTAAATATTGGCTATTCATCCTGTATAGCTTGGTACTTTCTGCGACGACTTTATTTACGACGAACAACGTTCAAATTGAAAATATCTTGCTATAAAATAAAATTATCGACAAATAAAAAGAGGAAAACGAAATTTGAAAAGATATTATTACGACGCGGGAAATGTAACTTATTCTAACTGGCACTACCGTGGTTGGAATTTTATTTACAATACTAAAGTTATGTCAACGTAACCAACCATACCAGCGTCATAAATTGTAATAGATACATTTAAAATCTCATGGTTCACCCTAATCAATATTAGAAATCTCAACAATATCTCAGATCCTTAAAGAGATAATCTTACAGAAAAGGAAAAATATTGTTCTAGAATATTAATGTAATGCATATTGGTTAAAACACCAATTATATACAAAAACCTAACAAGTGAAATAAAATTTAGTTCTCTCTGCACATTCATACAGTATAAAAGTCTCTAGTTTGCATTAATTAAAAACCCTTTCACCCAGTCGCTTAACAGAACTAGCATTTTTCTGCAAAAACTTAAAACACTTTTCTGATTTGCTTGCAAAACTAAGGACGATACAAAAGATCCAAAACTTTGCACTATACAACAATTAAACACATGCGATAGCTACTGATTGCTATGAAATATATTTATTCAAATTGTGATAAACGATTATATATTAACGCGCATAACAATAAGGCATGATGAGAACACGACTTATCACTATGGTGCTAATGGTTCTTTGTTATATATTCTCATTACACATTAGTAATGAACCCCGTCTTTGATACAATTTCACTTAGTTAAAGGGTAAATTGAATAGTAATTTAGGAGCAAAGTGCATGAGAGTATTCCTATAAAATTAAATTACTGCTTGCCCTGGGTATATTGAGACAAAGTTCCGAATAATCCATTTCAAGACTAAGTAATATTGTCTTTGTATTGTGCATAAGAATTTTTTTTATCTAAAACAAAAACATGTTATTAATTTCATATTAACAAACAAATGTTTATATAGGAATTTTAATAAGTTTTTTTCTTTGTCTATTGGTAAAACATTTTGCTTTTATAATATTAAGAATATTTAAAGAATGATAAGTGGGTAAAAAAATTAAAACTTTAATTTATTTTTTCAGTCTAATAATATGCAGGTATAATAAAAGGAAATTGGATTGCCCTTAGGCGACGGTGATCACTTTTCACTGCTTGAACTGTACACTTGTTTGACCACATATCCTATGAATAAAACTTTACTGTGTATAGAGATAAGGAAACCAAAAAATACATTACCAGAATTTCCATGCTTACAACGAACAACAGAGCAGTTACCGACGTATATTCTAAAATCAGGACGTTTACTGAATCGATATACGAAATTTATAGTGACTGTAATGTGCGATTCTAGAATTGTTGTGAAATTTTCGGTACGACTGCGGGTAAGTACCTTATAACTTTGTAACCCCATGAACTATGAAAAATAAACATGTCTCATATGTTTTCTGGACGACTGATATATATTTAGAGTATGTTTATTGTTCGATGTAAATAAAATCTTGCGTTTATTTTTACTACATCACACAGAAACAGTTTCCGTGACTTGTTATCGGTTTTCTGTTATTTCAGATTTCTTATGATAATGTGACTATCCCTTTCTTCCATAATGAAAATTATCCTTATAGAATAATTATCACCATACTTTATGTGACCAA
>DWLS01001465.1:0-21663 GCA_018246255.1 Pachliopta kotzebuea | reverse complement strand
TATTATTTTTTCTGTTTTTCTGTTATATATTTATTAGAAATATTAACCGCAGAATTGACAACAGCTGGAGGAATAGATTTTATATGGAAATCGTAAATCAGTAATCTTAGTAACCAAATTTCAGTAAGACCTGGATAAAAGATTGATTACGATGAAAATTGTGACTAAATAAAATATATATCAATAAAAAGTTTTATTTTTCTTCAATATTTATATCGATATAAATTTGTAGGGTTTTAAATTAATTAAGTAAAAGATATTTAACTGTTAAGTATAGAAAGTGATTTAGTAATACTAGATATAGTATACTAAATACTCGAAGTAAAAGAGAATATTAGGGCATGTTGAGGAAAATTCCCATGCCCGAGTTAGTTGATTCATCCCGGGGGAGATGCGTGTATTCATACGGCTAAATGAGAAATTCCTGATGTACGCTCTTGTCGTTTTACATGAACATGGATACGGAAACATAAATCAGTTATTAGGATGGGATTTTAATATGAATCTTAGTTAATTAATTTTCTATTCGACGAACCGATCACTGAGTAGGAGTGAGCTTTTCATTTGATGCTGAATGTTACGACGATATACACTAGATTACATTGTGCTTGTCGCCTTAAGATATAAGATGTTAAGTGTCGTTATTGTAGTAATTTCACTAGTTTACAACGCTCTTCAAACTGAAATACAGTAATGACTCAACAATTTGTCTCTGCCTTGGTACCAACTAAGACGGACAGACATTGTAGAGACAGTGATATGACACAATACAAATAATTACATAAGCAATGCGCTTACAAAATAAATAAGTTGTCTTTGTATATAATTTGTGTCTGAAAAATTAAGTACAACTATATTATTTTTTTTCCCTCCGCTTTTCCCTGATATTAAGAGATTTTAAAACTTTTATTTACATCATTTAATACTAATGCTATCTTATCATCTACCTTTATAAAACATGTACGTACACATATGTATATATAGTCACATTTATATGTTCTTATTTCTATTATTTACAATATTATATATTATAAACTTATTTCTAACTAATTTACATTTTATGAAGTCCTTTAAACTATCAGTATGTATTCTTAGGCCTGTTTCCTATTTAAAATCATACCGTAAAATCCTATGAATGCGACATTCCTTTGGTAAGTGAGGACAAATATATAATTATTATAACTTATAAGAAAATATTTTTACATAAAATTGAGTAATCCTTATATAGAATTCACTAAGTAAACTACACTTAAAGGAAACACTGAAATTTTTCATTTTATTTCATAACGGTTGAAACTTAATTTGGAAATCCTATCTTATTGCACTGCTGTATTTAGAAGGCAGACATTATTACTGCTAACAAGTATTCCGCAAACACTACTAGTTTAATGGGCGCTGCAGCTAGGAATAACTAGGCTAATGAATCACTTAGTGTCTGGTGACGAGAGCAATATAGTGCTTTGATAACCAGCTTCACATTATCATTTATTCGACTTCCTGCTTTATACGATTTTAGACTACCAAAGTCGAGAAAGGATGTTTAAGTGAACCTTTAAACATTCGTTCACAGCGATTCATTTTTACTGCATTTCTACTATCATTGTATCAGTTTAATTAATCATGGAGGTATAAAATAACCTTAAAAGTCAGAGGAATGTTTTGGCATCAGCTGAACTGTGAGTTCTTTAAAATGTGCTCCATTAAAAAAATGAGTCTGTACAAATGTATTACTTCATAACGCAAAAGTGCAACAGGTATTCCCGCAGGAGTGGCATCAAATCATTAAAATCTGCCGACGAGAGGAAAATCGTGTTAGCGAAACTTCAAAGCACTCTCTTTTAGAGTTATTTTTTTTTCGCATTTAAGTGTATTCCGCTGCATTTCAAGCTCTAGTTATTTCGAAAAAGTTCCCCCGTGTTAATATCGCTCAGGTTTCAGACTCGGCGGTGAGTTTGTGTGTGTAATGTAATTTAATATTGAAAAGGCGATCAGTGCGCTCGGTTTTCTGACCTACTTCTTCTATAGTTTGGCCTTTGGTAGATGTAGGCTTTGAGGTATGTGTAATTGTGACAAGGTTAGACTTCTTCAACTAACCAAGTACTAAAAAGGCTTGGAACTGGTTAAAGATTTGTTGTGTTGGAAAGGCAAAGTAGTCGTGGTTAAAGAATAATCACTATTCAAAGATAGTCAGTCATCTACAACAAATTGTAGATGACAGGCCCAAAACGATACGTGCTAGTGTTCATCTAACCCTTATGCTAATGTGTAAATGTGATCGTAATATATTATGAATTTAAAAATACATATATTTAGACAGATTTTTGAATTAAGCTAGTAATGCGAAAGTGTCCTTAATTTATTATAATTTTTGCAGAGAATGTCAGTAGATTGTATTTTAGTTATTTATTTCTTAATGTACACATACACATATATACAGAAAGAATTTAATAAAAGTGAAATTCGTAAGCTATGTAACAAAGGATAGCTTAACACATTCACTGCCACATAAATACATCATCTATGGAAACCAATTATTTTGAAATCTTATTTACCAACGTACATGTAAACGATTGATTGTATGTGGTAAATAAATATTTCTTTTTTTTAAATAAAGGAAATTGGGTTAACTGTTTTTCAAACCTGATTTGAAGACACAACTACGGACCCAATGTACTCGGATCCGAGTGTTTGGCAGTGAATGTCGTAACCTAAAAAAGAGTTCTCTTCCAGCATACTCAAATACAAAGTATCAACTATTATAATTATGTGTAAGTTACGAGTATAACGACGAAGGAAAGAGAATATATACACAAATAAACGAATATGTAATATGTTGTAAATATGAAATATGTAACTAGTACATTGTAGATAACATTTTTGCCTTTTCTTGGTTATTTTATATTACTTTGACTTCACTTTATAAATAGTGTGAGTTATTTTACTCACCTCTATAACCTATTTGTAAAATCGGATTTATCTATGAAACGGACGCGCTTCGATGATCATATCAAACTACAGAGTATATTTCAATATGCCCGACCAAACGTCAGGGGACGCGGTCGCTGAAACTGTACGCCATCAATATGCGAACAGTTCTGATATCTTAATCTGACGGGGTTCGGACCGGGGTGGTGGTGGGGGCGGTGACAAATGGACCCAGTCGATAATCATCTGACATACCGACGACCGACCAATATAGCAACATTTATACCCAGGTAGCAATAAATATCATTGTAAACAATTTTAGTATATTTATGTTCTACTTCGGAGAGAGATCAGGAGCTGCATAAAAAATACAATTTCTACCAGCAGATATTTAGATATATGGTACGATAACTTTAGTCTATAATCCATAGTTAAGGACGAAAGTTTTTGCTTCTACCTTCATCACGAAAACTCCGTATAGGAATATGTCTTCGGTTTTATTGTTTCCTTCCAGTTATGATATATGTCTTTAATAGGAGACAAAATTAAAATATTGTCTTTTACCGTCATAGGTTACTTCTCCAGTTATATAATATTCGTTGTTGTTTTTGAATAGAAAATTTATTAACGAAACTTTTGTAGTTATAGAAGATAATAACGCAGTTTTACGTGGGTAAGATGTAATAAATATTTTTTTTTTACCAAAAAACTTAGTATTGTCTCCTAAATTTGATACCTGAACCCAGAGCACGCATGAGTCTTCTAAAATGCTGAGCCCTGGACCTTTTTATCGAATGTACCTAATTAATTTTACTTAATGCTAATTTTTTTTCTGAGACAATTAAATGTCTTAGTATTATTACCAAGTCAAAAGGTCGATTTGATAACATTACAAATCTATAGGTACGCTGATGTTATTTCTTATTAATTATTTAAAGAATCATATTGAATTTAGCTTTGTTGTGCACAGTTAAGAATTCCAATAAAATGGCAACAAAAACCTGATCATTCACAAAGCTTAGCCCTTTAACAGCTGCAAAGCGGACTGGTTTAAAAAGAAATACTACGAGTATCGACAACGGTTTACGCATGTAAAACCTTGCCTTGATTCCCGAGTATTCTCGCCTAATGAAGAAGGCACCACCTGGTGGCGGTAAAAAGTGCGTGGGAAGGTCTGAGCGTAGCTCTCGATGTTACAGAAACCGGTCGAGCTTTATCGATTGTTGCCAAGTTCGAATCTGAACATAGGAGTTATTTATGGTCCATCGTATGACTTAGAATTTGCAGCATTATCCCTTGTGTGGGTGTGAAACTTTGATATCTCATGTCGAGCTGCCATCGATTGCAATTCATAGCACCAATGAGCAAGTTTATGCAGTAAACAACATTTTGTGTTTACTATAGAGATGTTATTTAACTATTATCATTACGAACAATTTTGTTTAAGAGTAGATACAATAATAAAGTGTAACATAATACAGACCACAGGCCTTAAGAGAAGACTTTAGGGCGAGAGTCAAGGTCGTATAATATCCACGCAGGTCAAGAGCATAATGGTAGATATAACATGTCTATAGAAGCTGTTGCTCTTTAAAACCTAATCTCAACGTGAATTGAAGCCGCGGTAATATCTGGAGGGAAGAGCCTAAAAACTGTGATATTGCCGCTTCTCCTATAGTATCTTTTTTAGTGAGTACATATACATAAAGAAAGCGCGTTATCTATATATATAAGTAAGGTGAAAAGCATAATTTAATACTAATTGTACAATAACTTTAAAATTTGCTCAAAAAAACAATGCGGTAAGTACTATTAATAAATATTAATTAAGATGTAGTGATAAAAGAATATTGAGTTGCTTGTTAAATAACTTGGAAAGGATATCTTTTTATCACCAGTTCCTATAAAAGGTA
Organism: Pachliopta kotzebuea; assembly: GCA_018246255.1. Taxonomy (NCBI): domain Eukaryota; kingdom Metazoa; phylum Arthropoda; class Insecta; order Lepidoptera; family Papilionidae; genus Pachliopta; species Pachliopta kotzebuea. The sequence goes on along the minus strand of DWLS01001465.1, from coordinate 16,825 downwards.
AAGGCTTTACACTGAATAGTTGCGTGGGAAGCTGCTATAACGTCATGGTAGTGAGGAGGCGGATTCCGATTCCAATAAAAGATAGAAAGCCGATATGTTATGGGAAATGAAATAAAGTATTTACGAAGATATTGAAATTACAATAGTGAAGTGATTATTCCGTAATGATTAGTTAAGAAGAATGTATATAATTTACTAGGTGATTTGTTTGGTTGTAAGAAATGTTAAAACCTTCCTTTCTCTTTACATATGTCATAAGATTTCAAAGTGAAATTTCTCTACAAATCTACGAAAGGGTTGCAAAATAAAGAAATGATAAGTACTTACTAAATGTTCTTTTGCAAGGGTTTCATTCGCTGCATTGTACAAGTTGAATTTACATTTTCGTTCCCACTTTGTTTACGAATGGGAAGCTCCGTGAAAAGAGTAAAAATCTCGCGCCCGCGGCGATAACATTCTCCACGGTCTCACGCCCGTCTGAGTGCAGATCGTCTAACGAGTGTTTACTTTTTTTGTGATTCGGAATTTAAATTTCCAGCACTTTTTTAAACGGCGACAGTGGCCAGTATTTATGAATATTTTAAAGAAAAAGGTTTTAATAGTTTTCTTTTTCTATATACAAATGGGCAAAACATGTTAGTTTTTTTGACGGTAATCATAGCATTATTGAATTCAAGGTTAGTTATTTTTAACCATTTGGTAATTATTCAATGTTTTGGTAATTGCTTATTACTAATATTATATATTTTGGTTAATTGATTCTTTACCCTTTCTTGTTGCCACTTTCATATTGTTATACTGCCGCTGTAACAGCGTGACTGTGTTCTAGGCAAGCACACTTCAACATCTAAAATTTTTCCGGTTTAAGTTTTATAATTTATAACAATTAATTTCTGTTGTTGGCTTAGTAGGTGAATAGAATTATGATTATTTAATCATTGACCACTTTCAACCTCTATAAACTATCAATATCTGTATTGCATTAGTCACCAAACCAAACGAAAATAATTTGATGTACGACTTCACATCCATGCCTGCCGGTCTCGTGTTCGTATTATTCAAAGTCCAATCTATTTTGCCTATGAAAAGAATCGTTCGGCAATCAATTTTGGTACCACGAGCTGTGGACGTATTGATGGGCGACAGCGCCTCCCGACAATAACGTTTTCACGTTTGCGAAAATTGAAAACGATGCCCGTCAAAATAATGAATATTGTCAGACGTTGTTTATATGGGTTCTTGACTTTTATATTCAGAAATATAGCAATAAAATTTGTTATGAACAGGAATTCATGTGATCTTTACCTACATATACTTTCTTGTATAAAGTATATTATTCATTAACGTTTTACTAACGCACTACATGTAAGTTTTAGTTAACTTGCGAGAAATGTTCATGCTTATTATTATTTAGTAATATATCTAGTAATAGGTTTTTTTAAGTTCTTTTCTATTGTCGCTGTAAGTCAGGGTACTTATTTACCTTAATTTCTAACTATTCAAGATCGTTTAATTCTATTTTTGTTCATAATTCTATTACTATAGCTATTTTCATTTTACTTATACTGCTTATGTTTAGGCTAATATGGTGTACTCTATTTCAAATATAATTATATTACTTAATTGGGACATTATTTTAAAAATCATCTCGTTGATTGACTAATATCATTGCTTTTATGTTTTCTTTTATTTTTGTTTCTGGGTAACAGGAGTTAACTGGTAATTTTTTTAACTCTTTAGGGTTTAGTTATTTATTAAAATATTTACGAAAACCCAAAAAAAATTAATTCTCTTATCTCAGTGTAACATAAAAAACCAGTAAGACTTACATCGAATTAAAGAAGTTCTTCCTTTTAATGGATTAAAGTGAATTAGTTGATCTTCGTGCTGTTATATGTATATATGTGTATAGTAAAAATTTATTATTCCTTCTTGAACACAATTTTACTGACTTTTTCTGTTATCTATATTTTTGGCGGAAAGCTGTAAAAAAGAACCTAGGTAAAATATAAAAAACAGCTTTATACAACGGGTGAATTGTACACCCCTTTTCTTTAGTACACCTTTTTTATTAGGTGAAAACACTGAAAAAGGTAGTACAGTACAAACATTTTTATGTTTCCTTTAAGACTTGTTTTCTTTCTTTAAGTTTGATGGATTCTTTCTTTGTTGTAGAAGGCTTTTAGGAGATTTATATGTCTTCCTTGATATATTTAATTTAATATTTCAGCAATTATTTTTTGATAATAAATATCAAATCTGTGTTTATTTTATTCTCTTTGTATACAGGTTCGTAAAGATAAATTAGGCTTCAATGGTGATTTAATAGTTAGTAGGCCGAACGTTGGGTGGGTCATCGATATAAATGCAGCTGTTTATAAAATCCTTTAGTGCAGAAAATTGGATGCGACTTTGCGAAAAATTGTCTTGCTACATACGTTTTATATTCGTATAATATTTTTTATGTTTATATTTATTTACTACTATTAAAATATATCAGAATTATTAAAATTTTTCGAGTGAGGGAAGTAGAAAGAACGTTCAATTGTCGATAATAGCCTGCCTATAATAATGAGATGCTAGATAGGATGATATACACAGCACATTGTGCTTATCTAAGATATAAGATGTTAAAGTCTCATAGCCCTACAGTTTGTCTAGTTATCCCTTCGAAAGTCTGCGGAAATAGGCACTAGGGTGATAATAAGGTGACGAGTACAATAAACGTTAATATTTTTATTTATTTTAGTAAAGGCATGTACTTCGTGATTGAAAAGATATTGATACAATTCCCAAAAGGTTTCATCAGTTTCGAAGTCACATTCCTAGTGGTTAAAGTAAAGTAACTCTAATGAAGTTTGAAACATGTCGCTTGGTAGATGTTTGCTTTCACTTATCTGTTTATTAGAAACACAGCCCGCATGTAGTCTAACTACATTAACTTAATATTTACTTCTTGATGTTACTGGATTTTGAAAGTAACTTTGTTATATACTTATACATACATTTTCTTAACAAATAAATAATGATTTCATATTGCATTAAGTGACAATGACACTGTTGATAGTAAAGCGTGCTCGCTTAAAATGTTCTGGCTTTTCAATTATGCCAATGAAAACATAAGCTGTTATGATAAAAATGGCAGCTAGCCAGATGGTTTTAATAAAATCCTGCTACTAACCAATACAAAAAAGTATTAGAAGTTATTTGAGCATATTGTTAGTCCACAGTCTTTAGATAGATTTGAGTTTGCCAATGCAACGACGTACTATTTACTAAAGTATGATTATTGAAAAGATGATAGCTAAATTCCTAAGGCAGATATACCTATATGATTGAAGGAGTTGCGGGTTCAATTTACATTAAGCTTGTACTGTAGGTGGATAATATATATTGAGGAAAGTAGCTTGATCTATGAATAAAGCTTTCGAAGACGTGCTTATAATCTGCTTGGTGAATAAATGACTATGAGTATCTTGCAAGATAGGGCACCTAGTTCTAGCAGTGGAAACGTAAACATGCTGTTAATTTAGTATTAAATAAACCTCTTTATATATCGTACAGTGTAAGAGCATTTCGTTTGAATATGATAATTTAATTTGTCGCCTGTTACATCAAGTTTCGAAGTAGTTAATTGATTTCAGAACTCATTCGTTAAATTACTTGATCAAGAGTGCTTTGATGAAATCTTGGAAATACGCGCCGTGGTTTTGGTATGTTCAATATAATTTTAATTGATTTGGCTCATCGGTAATAATTCAAGTTAAATTGATTACCGTTTATGTTGATATTGAGTTGGTTTCAATGCTATGGAAGATATAAAATTGTCTTTTGTAAATAATGGACACTATATTCTCTGTATTACAAATAAAGGGTTGAACACAAGAAAAGAAATAGTATTAAATTACAGTTTAATATTTTTTATTGGCATACTCCATTAACTTTGTTAGTATGTTAATATACATTTTGACTTGTTAACTAGATAAAAAACGTAAATAGAGTTATTAATTTATAATTATGAAGTCTTTTTTTTTAAATGATAAATCCATTTTTTACTTTAGCTGTGAACACAAAAGGCTTTTTCATTAAAAAACAAGGTTAAAATCCGTTCAGCCGTTCACATTCACAGATGTGTTAAACATAAAGTTTTTTACTACCAACCTACCAATTATTTAACTACCAACCAAAATGAGATGTTCATTTTGGTTGGTAGTTAAATAATCAATAATTCATGTCCATTAGGCCATTTGTTAAGCGGTATCTCATTATATCTATGCGGGTAGTTCGCAAAGGCCGCGGTATTTAAAAACTCACGGCCGGTCGCGTGCTCATTCATGTGTCGAAGCCGTTCAAGGGCGGACGTAATGATCGATGTAGTGACATTAAATTATGATCAAAGGGTATTTCTAAATATAACAGATATGACATTGGGTTTTACAATCCTTCACACTTAGATATATTCCACTAAATATTATCTATAAACAAGAATTCGAGAAGTTTATTATAAAAAAGTCCAGTCTGCCGTTCAAGTAATAAATGTTTTATTTTCAACAAACAGCGAATCCTAGTCAGATGGTTTTCTCAAAGATAAATTTAACTCTTAAAAATAAACATAGTTCAAGGTATGCAACATAGTAAGTAGCCTTATTAAATTCATAGTCCGAACCCAGTCATTAAAAATAATAATTTTGTAATTTAACTAGTTAAAGCTAATTTAATCTAGATTCATTTCCTTGAAGCATATAACAATGGTAGTTTCATTAAAGTACAGTTTAACAGGTTTACTTCGAACTGTGTCAGAATGTAACTGCCACTTAAAATTCAGACTTTCTTCTTTACCAAGAATTTAATTGCGACTTCGACCCGTTCTAAATTGGTAACAAATTCCAGACCTTGTTTCGAGCGCTGAAAAGCCTTCGTTAACCTAGAAAGACAAAGAAACTATCTTCATAATTCAGAAACGGTCCCAGCCGGCTGGTAGCACGAGAAAAGAATTCCAGTTTCCAGGTCAAGGCAAAACGGGAGGGACAAAGCTATTAATATTGAGAAAACGACCCAGTTTCTAATTCTACCAGGGACTAGATGATGCGGACCAGGACGCAGTGTTGTAAGTGTCCGTTTAAATACAAGGCTATTTCAAAACAATACGATTCCAAAACCAAATTGGCAAATAGGTCCTTTAAGAATATACGTTTAATTTAAATCGGAGATCTACTTCTTTTCTTATTCTATATTTCAACTTGAATAAATACAAATTTAACAAAAATAATTATTTTCCGCTCGAAGAAAAAAAGGCTGGGGTTCGTGTTTGACCTTAGAAACGCCTCAGGGAGCTTAGGTGTTGCTTTCCGAAGGAACAAAAATTTCATTCGAGCAATAACATGTTCTATGACAAAGGCTATAAAGACTATTTTTCTTTAACAACCGTATGCCATCAGGGGTACAGCGTAAAACATGCCTTCCGGCCCTGTGATTAGGTACATAACGAAACAATTTATATTCAATCGTCTCCGTAATAAACGTCGAGAAAAGTATCTTTGTAATGTGTACTCAATGCCACCGTAACAAAGTTCAATTTTGTATGAATCAATCTTTTACATTTGCTCGTTATCCGTGCTTAAGGGTAAAGTTGCAGTGCGTTGTTCTAGAAAGTAAATTTTAGTTTGCGCCTGGAGGTTGTTTCGTGTTACGAAGCCTCGTAAATATTGTTGGAGTCAATGTCGTCTGAATAAGTTAAGGTTTTTTTTTATCGCATGTGCTGGGAATTGGTCTGATCGGATTTATATGACGCTGTTACGTTTCGGGAACAATAATACGATGCGTATCTTTTAGATGTAGGATTTGGATTTATGATGCTATACCGTCCAAACAATAGATTTTTTTATATAATTTGCTTTACAGTTTTTGTATGCTTTAAATTTATTATCTAAATATATTTTTAAAACAAATTACGTATCAGTGATCATGTGTTTGTAAAAAGGAATGAAAAACGCATGTTTTAGTATATATACCGCAATATCTATAAGTGAAATATTATCATCGACTCAGTGTTGTTCATTTGAGAATGGTAAATAAATTAAATACGTTCCTTAACTTTCATACAACAAAGGAAGCTTTTAAAAGATAAATCCCATTCTACGTGTACGAATCAAAAAACATCTGTGAACTTTCTTAAGCTAGAATTTCCACGGCTTTTTTATCGCCGTTATTACTTGATTTCGAGAAAAAGAATCTTAGCAATCTACTCGCAATTATGGAAGCTCAAATTGAACAAAGTTTGGAGAGAAAATTACAAAAATCACGAAACTTCTCTGACGTTAGAATTTATGGCCTCTTGAAAAATAACGTTCGTAAATTTTTATTTTTTTTTTATTTTATTCTAAATAAAATTAAATATTTTTTTTTTTTTTTTTTTTTTATTAACGTTGTTTTATGTATTTTATCTTATGCGTTTTATAAGTTAATGTATTTTAAAAAATGTTGAGGGGTATTTCGTGTATATAATAAAGTTATCTAGTAAGCAATTAGTTCTTCAAGTTACCGACTAAAACTAATTCTAATTTTTGCTCTACACATATTGTTTAATGGCTAAATTTTTTTTTTGCGGTAATGTATCCCTATTTCAGTTATAATACTTCATATATAGTTAGGTGGACGATAAGTTGAATAGGAAACCATAACTTACTCAAAACACATCGGTTAACTTTGCGTGTAAGTATAAATCTAAATATAACGTCAAACAAATTCATATTTATGACCCATCGCAGTTTAGTTTAGGCCTTCTGCAAAGACCTAAGTTTAATTAATATTACCATTTAAGTATTCTTCTTTAAAATAACATTTATTTAACTGATTTAGGACCTTCAGAAACTTCGTAAGTTTTGTTAAGTATACACTTCGTGTTTAGGGGCCCTCTGCGCCCCTACTAGTTAACTAAGTTTTAAGACATGTCTAAATTCACTTGAGCAAAATGGTCCTTCGTGTCAAATATAATAAGTAAACTTTGAAAAGCATTTACTAATGAAGCACATTTCATACAGGCAGAGGGGCAGGGGTAGAGGGCCCCTAAACACGAAGTGTATACTTAACAAAACTTACGAAGTTTCTGAAGGTCCTAAATCAGTTAAATAAATGTTATTTTAAAGAAGAATACTTAAATGGTTATATTAATTAAAGGAAGTTAAATTCAATTAGTAATACAAATAACTTATTGAAATCTTTAAGAAACATTATCTTTGATAGCTTCCGAACCGTAAAACTTTTATACACATATAAAACCTCAAGAATTGTAATTTTTTTAATTATTCTTTTACATAACATATCTTCATTTCGGTGAATTTTATGTCGGAATTTCATTGCGATTTTTAGTGCGTAATCTTTTACCATTAAAACGATATTCAAGTTTGATGAAACAAATGCTTTAAACTAAAAAATTAATTTGTTGTATAAAATACATCGCTTCTAATCGTTCAAGTAAATCTATTAACTTTTAACTTATTAACATTGAGTAAGAGAAACGAAATTTTGCAATGTATCCCATTAAAAATATTTGTTACATAGTAATTCTTTCTTTTCGTCTACTACATTATTCGTTAGCCTATTTATTTGAGTAAAAGCCACTTATAAGTAGAAGAGGTTTTACGTCGTTACACAATTCTCCAAATGATCCAATTTACGTCTTTTGTGCTTTTAGCATTTCATTCAACATTTGTGAAGCTTATAAATCAACAATTCAAAAGCCGTATGATTGATGGCAAAGCTTTTACAATCGATCCTAAGTAACTGATTGCTATGGGTATTTCAATGTATTCCCTTTCACAGATTTATTATTGACTTTATAAACATACAAAAGAATAAACATTGTAAACAATATTATTCAATTACAACGAAGGTCAGGTTATAGTTTATTCATTGGCATTTAACTTTAAAATATTTTATAAACTTTTAAAATTTATGAGTAAGTAATTCTTGTGACAATACTTACTTTAAATATTTCAGCATTTCGTGACATAATAAGTTAATTAAAAATGTCTCTAAAAAGTAAATAATTGCACTTTTAAACTACTTGACAGATTATTATTTAATTTTGAAGAAGAATAATTTCCTCTTGTTTATTATTTCTATTATTATGTTTTCTTTCAATAAACTGCGATCTTGATATAGAACGGATTGAAACATGACATAGAAGCAAGTACTTTATTTAGGTAAAATTTAATAAAGAAGCGTTATATATTATTAACAGTATACTGTTAATAGTTGTTATAATTTCTAGATTAAATTGTATTCTTATACCTATAATCGAAAAGATCAAACTTATTATTCCAATAGAATATTTTAGGTGTCTATATTATTTGAGGAAGTATTCTTCAAGGCTGTGATGATGATGAATCTTTAATTTCTAATATCTTAGAAGACATAAATGTTTTAAATTATGTTCTGTCAACAAATATTATATACATGAATATCTTTTTTTCAGGTAAGTCAAACTCACGAAGCTCTGAGATGAAGGCTCTTACAATTATAACAAAGAAAATGTAAAGAGATCAGGTTTGACGTTTTTTGTTGCTTGTTAAACTTTTTATCTTTTACCTTATCTTTTAAATCTGTCGAGCTAGAGGCAGAGACGATACTTTTTCTACAGACAAGCAATTATTTCGTTACGTCACTCTAAATCTTATATAAAATTAATGATGATTTAAAGTATAGTTAATAATTTAAATTAGTGTAAAAATGTTTTATATGGTAATTTATAGAAATAATACTTAATCATTAAAGAGTGATATTTTTTTTTTAACATAATCCCGATATAAAGACAATTAGAAGTTTTATTACTACTTTATAGGAAATATATTTTTACTAAAAGGTTAAGGGTCATCTGTGATAACTAATCTTACTTAATTTACTTTTATGTTGTTATTGTTAAGTATCAGAATATAACATATAATACGAAATAAGGTCGTACAGAATTTTTATGAATATTTTTGTCCTGAACACAGATTTTAGAGCGTATAAAATATTCATATGCTTAGACCCAAGGAGGTTTGTTAAATAAGATTATAGAGGGAGACAATAAATTGTGGATAGCGAGCAATACCCGGTGCCTGGAGTGAGCGTTAAGAATGTGAGAACGTATTCAGTTTTTTATGGGTAGTCATGGGTATGTTATGGGATTCAAGGCAACCGAATTGGTCCCTTGGAGATTATGTGCTTACGTCCTCATAGCAATATCACTACTATAATATAGAGCGCGAAATATTATATTCAAATCGAAATTGCTATCGTAAACTGTCTTATGAATGTTTGGTTAATGGTAAATTTGAAATATTACGACCTTAAGTTTTGATTTACGGAAATGAAAAGATAAACAGGAAGTACATGTCGGGGGCTGACCAAAGGTTTAGCAAAAATTAAACTTCCAGTACTTTGGTAATTTGTTTAATACTGAATAATAACTTATATGGAATAAAAAGCAGAATACTTATGATTCGTAGTCACTACTAACACTACTACTAACACAGTTTTTTTTTACTTAATTTGATTTTTGGTGGAAATAATGAAGTTCTATGAAAGTAGAAGTGTCAATAACAAATTGTCATATAACAGAATTAAAGTAAATACTGAAGAAATTACTTATATTTTATTACATTAATCAGTTCATTGTAATTAATATTACAAAGTTAACTTTGTAATGTTAAAAAATATTACATTATGTTTTTTCTTAAGTAATAACTAAACACTTAGATAAATATTTTGTTATAGATGGCAGCACTATCGTGTGCCAATATACATTTGTAGTAAATATTTCGTGCACTGTAGCTGATTACTTCTTGAATACTACAGAAAGAGGAGTTATAATGACATTTTGTTTGAAATCCCTTACCTTAAGCGCGACTTTAAGGCACTGTAACAATTAAGTCCCAGGGTCTTTATGTTCATTAAGAGGGTACGTGTTTAGAGGTAAGCTCATTACAACATGATAAGCAATGTTGACGCGGCACATAAAGCGACGTGATGCATCGTAGGCTGAGAATGGGGGGAGTAACGTCCCAATGGGATTATTAAGCCATTAGCAATGAAATAGGAGTACCGTCCCTCTTATCGCTCCACTACAGAGAGGGAACGGGCAAAACAAATCGTTTACGTCACAACCGGCTCCCGAATTAACCCGCATCAATGTTGTAATCCCAAACGGTGTAAGTAATTTCCGTGATAAACGAAATGGCGCCGTTTCCGTTTGTAATAGCTCTCAATTAAAGTTGCAAAGTAGGCCTTAACTTATCGTAAATATAATTTGAAAGTTATATGAAACTAAACAATAGAATCTTCATTAACTGTTGGGAGATTGTCTAGGTAGGTACCACAGCAGGTCCTATTGCAGCTGTGAAACAGTACTGTGCAAACATTACTGTGTTCAGGCGTGAAGGGTGTAAGCCAGTGTAATTACTGTGAATTAACAAGACTTAACGCCTTATGTCTCTGCGGTGTTGTGTATACCACCTTAACCATATTATTATGAGCAAGCTTTTCACTTACCGTCAGGTAAACCTCCTGCTCGTCTTGTCACTTTATTAAATAACAAAAATTGTTTATATTTTCTTTAAAACATATTGAATACAAATTTGGATTTTGATTCATAACTTACGGTCATTATAACATCGTTTAATATTGTATGATTCGTTAAACTACAACAAATAATTACAGTTTTTTTAGATGAAACTAAAATATTATAAGCGTTTAAATTTAAGTACTTTTTAAAAACCACTTATCTGGCTTGGAAACCATTTTATTTCCCAATTAGTTAGGATATTTTCAACAACTTTCAAACTCTCCTTCGCCGGGCTTAAGTGTAATTACAGAGACATTTACATTGATAATTGGCGAGGTTTTGATATTGTTCGGCAAAGAGTAAAAGATATTTTTATATAGGTAAATAATATTTCAGAATAGAAGAAGTAAGACGATGTTTAATATGTCTTTTTTTATTCTCTTTATTGTATAATCCTTAACTAAGGTATTAAAAAAGGCGGGCTTAATGCCAGCAGGCATTCTCCATCAGCCAACCTTTGGGGAGGTGAGATGTTGAGGTAGGTAGAAAGAATTGAGAATTTAATTCTATTATCTCGACTGTGGTGATGCGGTAAAATTTGCTAGAAGGCAAGGGTCGGATAAAATTACGTAGTGAATTTTCAACTATAACAACTTTTTTGTGCTCTTAGCACATGAGATTCAGAGTATTCTGGACGAGTACGCTTTTTCTTTAACTTCATTGTCACTTTATAAAGTATTCGATCAAGTGATAAGATCAACGAGATGTTCATTTAATGATAAGTAATACGCTTGCCCATAACAAAGTGACGCTGGTTTATATGATATACATAGAACCACACTCAATTTTTCGGTGAAAAAATTATATTTAAAAGATCCTAATTTGTTTTTTGGTCTGGGTCCCTAATTTTTGGAAAAATAAACAAAATGTGCAAACATTTCGGATGTTCAAAGAATTTATGTGGCGATATTTTCATTAAAAAGGACTGTTCAATTACTGTTTATATTGCGATATTAAAAAGTTAATTCTATGATTTATTTAATTTCTACGAGATAAGCAAAACGTTCACCTGCCTCTGATTAAGATGTTATACATTGCATCACTTTGCGCTTATCGCCTTGAGTCAAAAGATGTTAAGTCTCGTTATGCCAGTAATTTCACTAGTTACAGCGTCTTTCTAACCGGGATACAGTAATATTTGCACTATATTGTTTTGCGGTAGGCATAGTCTCAATTTTAACTTCAAGAGAATGTCTTTGTATAATGACATGACGATGTGGAGATATCTTTTTTTAACTAAATAACTTAAACCCCTTGAAGTTATTTAATGTAAATAGATAAGTTTGTGTCATTCATAAGGATACATACAGTGGAAATTTCATTTGGTATATCTCATGAATGTACGGGATCGAAAGAATCTGACGCATTCAATTTTCAAATCAATTTCGCGCCGCTTTTACGAGAGCTGTAAAATTTTTACAGTTCCTTCTTATATTAATCCCTCCTCCTCTCCCATTTCCGTAGCGCTTCCTGTCACTGGTCTATGGAATGGTAATAATATAGGCAGAATTTGCTTTTAAATACAACTTAGTATTCATAAAACTTCCAATTGTTATGGAAATATTATATTAGTCTTAGTTAATATTTAGTGTGGTAGGTTCAAATCATAGTGTTGGTATTAACTTAAAAAAATATATTTTGGTCGATTTCGCAATCTTAAAGTTAAACAAGAAATATTAAGGATGCGACGGGGAAACTTCGATATAACCAAAAAATCGTAAGCCGCTTACGAAGAAAAGGTAAAAAGCCTTTGAAATATTAACGTATCCGAAACGTTACCTTTGAGAGCGAAATGTTTACTTCGTTGCCACTAAGCTGGATTATTTCTTCAAAAATTACTTTTAACGAGAGCTTAGTTGAGAAGATACAGATTACTTTTATAATGAAAATATGTATATTATTAGTTTTCAAGTAATGACGGCGTGGTAAAAAGAAACAAGACGTCTTAGACACATGTGAGATGATCGTTGTTTACCAAATATCAATCATAGAATAAACTACCTCTTCCTATTGTGATTTTGTATCCTCATTTATCTACGGCACCATTTCCACAATAAAACAAGTTGTTTGTTTCCGCTATAAAGTACAAAGTTACTGACGGAAGCGCCACAAGTGAGTTTGTACGTTTAAATAACGTTATATAAAGGAATAAATTCCGACATTTTAAACCAAGACATTTTAAAAATGTATCATATACCTTAAGTTTATGAAATTGTAGACTATGATAAACTGTAAGGTGAAATAATAGACTTGAAAGGTGAGAATTGTGTATAGTTAACTGCATATCAACTGCATTGTCTTACGGCGTACACAATAAGTTCGAAGTTCCGCTGACCTTACGACAAATGTACCATCGACCGTACTCGACGCCTCCCTAGGGTGCTATTACTCTTTTGTAAAGACCCTTCCGTTACCTCCGGCCACTACACCGAGTGGGACTGAATCAATACAAACAGACTTCAACCCTCGAGAGCAAACGTAATTGGGTAATTACGCTTCTTATTGTAATGCTTATAAACAAGTCTTGGGTTTATTTTAATTTTGTTTTGACTGTTTGGACATTGTTGTCTTAAAATTATCTTTTGTTTTATTTTAGATGATTTAAGTGAAGCGTTTTCAAGTTATTTAAATCGAATAGCAATGTAAGGTAAATTTGTCTTCTAATTGACTGGAATCTAATACTAAGGCGAATGTCTTATACAGACGGTTCCAAGTCAAGTTTCTTACTTTGTATATATATTTTAAAAATATTAATAATTTCAAATTAGGGGAGACTTTCTAATATAACAATATTGAAAAGAACAAGCGCTTATCTTCATCCAAATTATAAGGAATTTATATCAAGAAATCCTGTATTAACATATGTAGTGCGAAATATTGTAATTTGGATTGTTCAATAGGGGAATGATACCATAGTTAACTGTATGAATAATTGCTTATAATAGTTCTTTGTTGTAAATTACAAACTACATTCTCTGACTACATTAAGGTAAATTTATTTAAAAGTAAATTTGTTAGCATATTAATAAAATACGATAATATTTAAATATTATTGAATTGTCCAGTAGTCATCGGACAAATAAATGATACAGAGCTGTACCTCAAAGCCAAAACTCGTAGACTATTGTGACAAAATAATATAAACCCTACTAAATTTGAATACAATTCAATCCGTATTGTCCCGTTATCGGATTATACGCTATTACCTTTGTTCGCAATACTAGTGCCTGGAAACCAGACTCTATAAAGAAATAGATATACTTCACCTATTCTAGTACAATGCTACAATGGAGACGTTAGGAATGTAGTGAACTGTTAACAATCGACTCTCTATACAAGTGTTGAAGGCGCTCGGCATATTTCCATTTCAAAGAACGTTTCAATATCATCGAATTATGTTCTAATAAATACAATTGTTCGAGTTTGTTCTATCAGTATCTTTTAAAGCATTCAATAATATATAAAACTGTTTAGACATAATTAGTTTTATATATTAAGTAAGAGACCGCCATACTACAGTCTACAAAAGCATCTCTTGATGATGATATCAAGAATTAAATTGCATAACTTGATTAATTTATTCTTTAGTTGGTATATTGAACAGTAATATTAGCATTTAATAATAAATTATGTAGTTTACTTTATAGCTTTACTGGTGATAGTTCCTCGTTGTTAGACAACATCTAAGTATTTTTCACCGAAGCGCCGATTTAAATCACCAAGGAATTTATATACAAACATATTATTGTATTTCGATTAATAGGACACCTAGAATATTTTTTAGTAATAAGGCTTTATCAAAAAGAGTATCTATAAAAAAATCTATTTGGGATTAATTCAATAAAAGAACTGCCTTTTTTTGGAGCGTTGTTTTACCTAAAATATATAAAAGCGTTTGTGTATGTTATATAAGTTTTACCTTTTTCTAATGTAAAATGTATTTAAAGGGGCACCTAATCACGACATTAAAAAACAAAAAGCTAATGACGTTTCCATGGGTAATGACATTTGTGAAACCTCAACAGAATTTCTAATGGGACCGAGTGGGGGTTGTTATAATGTTACACAACGATGAGTCATGATGAATTCATTTAGGAACTATTAGGCAGTGAAGCGGCCGTTTTTAGTTTAAAAAAGCTCTTTTTGAAATACCTATTAGTTTGAGATATTTCTTTTAAATGGTTAATACTATCATGAGAGTAAATGCTTTATATAACCCATAAATACCATGTATATCATTTGAGTATTCGAATCCAAGTTTAATAATAGTTAGAATTTAGTATTATATTAATAAAAAAGCACATACGGTATGAAGAAATCTAATAAAGTAAAAGCAGGATCATGAGATATTACTTGTCAAGTATGTGTATGTGTAAATATATGATGCTATATTTTGACGCTGAGCTATGTGCTGAATTTGTGTTATTATATTTGCACTGTGTTACTCAATCTAATAACTTATCAAAGTTTATGGCACGAGGATGATGTGGGAGGAAAATTAAATCATAACTTAATGGATAACGTTATGGATCAGTGATATTTATGGACCGTTAATGTCGTAAGTTTTAATTAAATTAAAAAGTGCCGCCAAATCACGAAGTTTACATGTGGAATATAAATCTATTAGAACAAAAAACGTATTTTCAATTACTAGTGCTATGATTACATTTATTGTATTGTTTTCATATTAGATGAATAATTTGAATATGTTAAAGGAACTAAGAAACGTGAAAATAAATGACTTTTGACTGTCTTGTTGTGAAAAGCAGTTGGAACAAAAAGTGGATTGTTTGTATTAATAATACACTGGTAAAAAATAATAACTATTAAATAACTATCACTGTTTTACTTCTCTAACACCAATGAACATGAGATAGGGGCATAATAAATTCGTATAACGTGAATTGGAATAAGTTGAAAGCGAATTAAGCCATACACAATTGCAAATGACCGTCGAACAGAAAGTTAGGCGGTTATTCAAGCTTCACAGAAACGCTTTCATTGTGCCTGACGCCCTTTGTCTCATACCCTGGGGGCCCATGCTCGTAAACAATCGGGAAAAGACTAGACAATACCGTCGACACTATAGACTTAGGTCATAACTTTTTTTCTTTTTCATTAGATATTTTTAGTATTCCTATGTAGTAGGTAACAATACATTATACATATAAAGATAATAATATGAAATGTCTACAAAACAACAACAACACGTTTTCTTTTATAATTAAAGTTAATGAAAAAGAGAATTTAACACAAAATTATGAAATTGCGTATCATTAAAGGAAATCATTTATCTGTATTATACAAAATTTTGTTGTATACAAAAGCAATTCATTAATTTCTGTATTTTTATATACATAAGAAAAAAACATTGTTTTTCTTACAAAAGTGTTGTAAAGAGACTATTAAATATATGTGATATCTCTTTTACTATTAAGTTATTTGAGCAACTTATTTGCCATTGCTTTGCTTTTTAATGATGAATAACGTTGTATTAATTCGTATAGTTAGGAGAAAATGAAAAAAAACTTGGTAGCATTGTTTGTGGCGGCTTTTTTTCCACTTTCGCGTCGAAAACCTATCAGAGTCGATAACCAAGCCGTTGATTAAAAATTTCAGTTTCGCTACATTCATCAGCTCGAAAAATTGACACGTAGCGAAAACTACACAAAGCCCTCGACGCAATAACGCGCGAACCTCCCAGGTCGAATTAACACGATTTTAATCAACGCGGGATTATTGGAGAATGGAATTTAATCAGAATATGCAGAGTAAACATGATGATTTCCATGAACCGAACACATGCGTTACATATATGCGATTTCCTCTTTACGAAGTTATTATCATCATCATAACAACCTCTGGCTTTCCGCTGAACACCATTCTCTAAACGATTCATAGCGACAGAACGATCTTGTGTTCAACCAAATAATTACAATCTTCATCCGGTCGTTGGATTACGCCGGATACTAAAGGCTTGGTCTTCTGGTTTTTCTTTTTATTGTAGTCATGTTCGCGGTGTACTGGTAAATCAGGAAGTTACAGAAACATTTTTGCTTTTCCTCTGGAGTTGTTTATTCCTAGTCGCTTATACTACACCGCTTAGGGTTGTATGATGGTTATTCTAAACCTGGCCGGGCGGGAGCCTACGCCTGAGTGTCATCATTGCGAAGCTGAAGAGGACACCGCGCTGCATACACTGCAGCACTGTCCGGCGTG
>DWLS01001464.1:0-21676 GCA_018246255.1 Pachliopta kotzebuea | reverse complement strand
AGTGATAGGAGACCTATAGGGCGGTACGACTTCGGTTGATGATAGTCACCTTTACCAGGTTTGCGGATAACAACAATCGCCGCCTCCTTCCATTGCGTCGGACATCATATATATTATATATACCACCGTATGTATATTTCTACCGCCAAATAGTAATATGTAAACATTACTCTGTTCCAGTATGAAGGGTATAAGCAAGTGAAACTACTATAATAACGAGACTTAACATTAGTGTTTTAAGGCGTTGTGCTTTACGTTATGTATTACCATTTTTAACTATTACTACATAATTATAAACAGGCGTATTACTTATATAAGGTAACATCCTGCTCGATTGTTCAATGTTATCTATAACTTGAATTCAATACATCCGTTTTTTTGCTTCGTGTGTAAATAAAGAAATAAGCAATCAGTTCGGACATACGTAACTCATCCGAGAGAGAAATACGCCGGACGTCCGGCAGCCTGGTGCCGCGTCAGTCCTCCAACATCGAACAAACATACAATGATCTACTTTTAGACTGTTTCCAACTCGAACAGCAAGCACTAGGAATCAGAAACAAATACAAACACTAAGCTCTGAATAAGTTTTTACTATTTACAACGTCACAGATTGTTTATGCACCTCTTTTCAGACTTCTAAATATAGATAGAGAATAGCTGCAGATTTTCTGCAGCCAAACATTATTAGTTATTGAAATAAAGGATTGAAAAATCTTACCTTATTACGATAGATTAGTGGTACTCAACCTTTCTTTAAAAGGGGCTATATACTATTACATGTTAGTCATAAATAACCGTTCGCGATTATTAGAAATTCTATTAAATAACTTTAAACGGAATCATTGTTTAAGTTTTAACTTTGTTTAGCGGTTTAATTAACACCAGATATGCCAACCACATAAGCCCGGTAAACCGCAGTTTGTGTATGCCTTAGACTGTAATAAAGTTGTAGTGTAAACAATCTAACCGTCGCCAAAGACGTCCAGTTTTATTCATTAACTGTTAAAGATTTGAGATATTTTCTTCGACGCTTAAAACCTAGATCTAGCTTTATTGAAGTATTTAAGAAATTAACTAAGGTAAGACAAACGCTCGACAATTGTGCCTGTCACGATTCAATTACTTCAATACGAATAAAACGCATGCTTTACATAACCTGCAGACACCAACTCTGCATACTCCACTAAGCTTTTATCTCCGACAGTATGTTGCGTAGGCAGAGGAAAGTATTAAGTTATTCAGAAAAGTGCTCTAACAGGAGGAAGTGATTTCCTGTGCTCCCTTGGACTGTTATTAGTTGTGTCATAGTTAGGTTTACCATCAGGCTGGATTACAGTGGACATTCCTAACTAAATTAAGAAAAAATTACTAAAACCGTTGACAGAGAATTCATCTTTGTACTCTAGAACCTCAATGGTTATGTATAATTCGGTTCCAAATATTTTCTCATAAGAACCATCAAGTTATAATTAAACTCCGTGCCAAGGGTTTCCTAGAGAGCTACAGATTAATCTCTCTCTCTCCATGGCATTTATTATTTCCATCTGATGGAGGGGTCTGCTTTTCTGGTCTTTCGCTTACATTTCGCACTGTCGGACGCGTTCTCTTCGATAACCTTGCAGAACTTTAGATCTTTTTTGACCACATCAGCTACAGATTAATGTTCTTCCAAAAATCTTGTGGTAATGCTTGTCCGGAGTTTGCCACGAGTTTATATTCCCTTTGGTATTATAAGGACAACCACGCAATTTGTAGTTTACCAACCTTCGCAGTTGAAGTATTCCTATTTGTTCTTGAAGTTACACAAGTATTATTAGTGTAGAAAATGGAAGCAACGTACCTGGAACAGCAGATAGCCGGAGTCGTACATCCAGAAGTCATCGGGTGCGTTGCCCGGCTTGCTGAGGTGGATCGCGAGGCAACGCTGCAGGATCAGCTGGCAGCGCTGCCCGCCCGCTCCGCGACCGCTCATGCCTTCACGCGGGCGGCGGCATGCTCTGCAATTGAAAATATATCTTTACAACGAATACTTGTTACGATTACTTATATATGGGGTCCCAAAGGGTGTACGGGATACGACACAACAACTCACGGGACACAAACCAACCTCACCTGCTCGTAGTGCATACTGCTAATCAACAAACGTGACTCTGCCTCCCTACCAAGCCGATTTAAGCCAGCGTAGTTCGAGATGATTCTAATCGCTTCATTATTGGGGGAGCCTATGTCCAACAGTAAACGTCTATCGGCTGATGATGATGAACGCTTTCGTTAAATTTTTTTTTTTTGTCTAGGAGACAAGACGTACAAAGCGGTTACCTGAAGGTTAATGATACGCTTGCACATAACAACGTGGGGCTGGTTAAATTGATCGAAAAAGTCTCGTTACCCCAGTAATTTGAAAGCGAAATAGGAACTACTGTGGCTACTTAAACGGTCTCCGGCAACAGAGACCTACAACCACTTAAAAACCGTATGTTAATCATTATCATATAGTGAAATCTTGAAATTGAAATTGAGTGGTCAGTTGGAGAAACGTTTTTTAATTCTGAATCATTCTTTTTAATTTAGAGTCATCCCTTTACCAGTAATAGACTGATTACTGAAAAAGAGATCCTCTCTCACTGACCGTAATATGTCATCCTATCCTTTCCTCTACATAACGGATATTATCTGCCCACTTTGGCCCCTTATTTTTGCATATACGTAGATAATAGTGCTAATATTACAAATCCTCTTTAACCTCTTAAGAATTTTTTAGTTATTATTGGCTAACACCCTCAATTTTAAGTGAAGATAATACATACTGCCGAATATAGTATATATTACTGTACTTCATTCTATATTCATTCAATATTTTAACCCTCACACACAACTATTGGAATACAATATGACAGCTTACTACACAGGTTCTAATCAATCCATTTTAAATGTCTAACTTTTCCTCTAGGTTATAAAATTCGTTTTAATGTCTAGATTTAATTCAGTCCCGGAAATTCGTGTGGTGCGAAATTTAAACAAAGTAGATAGAGACAGAAGAAAAAATATACTTAAATGTACACAAAAATGTTACAACATACACGAAGGTATCAAATATGACATTCTCCTTCACCTTTGACACAACATTGTTTAGTTGCCTAATTTCACTAGCATTGGTATTCTCTATAAAATATCTTTGTGTGTGTGTTCATTTAAAATTAATTACTGTGATACCGTATTTAACCGGACCCTTGACATGACAGTTTTGGAGCGAGGTAACATTAGGAGCGTACGGTTTTCAAATTCAAACAACGTCCTTTCACGCATAAATTTATGTAAAAAAATATATATTTAGCGGTAACACTAAGCTTCATAAAGAGTAGACAAAAGCTGTAAGAAATTCTTAATACATGAATATTAAAAAAAATTAAAAATAAAGACAATGTTATTAAATATTTAAAGGATAAAGTAGCAAAGGATCGTCAGATATATCCATCGATTGAGATGATGATGATGATGAAGTTTAGAAAAAGATTATACATTTTTATTTTTTAATATTTGACGTGGCGACGAGATGAGGAAGTTGTTCACCTTCTAGTAAGTGACAAGCTTACCCATAACAACGTGGTGCTAGTTAAGATGGTATACACAACTTCATATTGCGCTCGTCTCCTTGGGACTTAAGATGTTTTCTTGTTACCACAGTAAATTCACTAGCATACATTCAAACAGGCATACAGTAATATTTGCACAGTATTATTTGATGGCAGAAGTAGAAGCTACGGTGCTACCATTATAGTTCAGTATGTCCGTCAGGAATAGCCATCGTATTGAGACGATGATGATGATGAAGGTTTTTAGAAGTTTCTACGTACAATACACATACAGTTTTATCGCGGAAATGGAATAATTATATAAAGCGACATAATTTTCAATGTCCTGAACCAACAGCTTTTAGCGAGACATTACCATAATCGGTAACACCACTTCGCTAAGTATCTCGTTAGTGGGGTTCCGTACGGCCGCGTTTGCTTTTATACAGCGGCCATTAATGTTAGATTCGTTAATTTTAACAGATGCAATAAATTCGCTGTGATGCAAGTCAACAGTTCCGTTGTGGACGCGAGCACACTGCCGACACAATGGCGCTTACTTGGCGTTGCATAAGTTCTCTTAAGTTAGCCCGCCGGGAAGAGATAGCAGCTGACGTTGAAACATACGTTACTGCTAACTTCATTAACGTTCAACTACACTAAGATAAGTTGCAACAATTATCTTTTATACGACGAAATGAGCTAGGCGTCAACCTTATGATATCGTATATACAGCACCATATTAAGTCTCGTTACCCCAGTAATTTCCCCAGCTTACAAAACCCTTCAATACAGAACAAAGTATTGTTTGTCTGTTTCTTAGTTTGATTTATCGTCATATGTGGTCAGCTGATGATGATACTTAGGCTGGTGCACCAGCCTAAGTATCATCATTACATTAAGCATGTTATCAAAAACTCAACATGTGCTGAAAACGAGGTTTATACTTATTCTGCAAAAATTTTACTTATATGATCAGTATCATTCATATAAGAGGAATCATTGACGCACCAAGTCCTCTGTGAAGAGTAGTGTCAGCAACCCTAAGGTAAAGAAAAGACTCTTCGGATTCACTAGTATGAGTTGTGGTATTGTTTTAGTACTTTCTAATCCCGTTATACAAATTCTTAGACCAGTGTATTCTCGATAAGTTTATATTATATTATTTTAAAGTAGGTTTTTTAAAATACCAATTAGTCGATGCTACGATGTGATGTACTTCTTCCGCCAGAATCCATATAAACAGATGGCACTTGTTTATGTTCGCATACTATATTCACTCTAACTTTAATCCTTGTGAAGAAAATACTAAATATATTATATATTTCTGTATAGTTATAGCTTGAATTTTTAATAATTGTACTTTTTACTAACAATATGACAAAGGTTCGACTTAAAGATTCCCTATTAATTATATTTATAAAGGATTTTCAATTCAATCTTTCTAATCAATTTGTCTTTATTTCTTGTAATTGATTCAATTAAGTGAAGAACTAATACATATTAAGTTTGTTATTACTTAACCGATTATATCGAAACCATTTTAACTATTTACAACTTTATCATCCAGTTATCTTTATTATGCTAATGAGACTATCAACTAAGTTTAATAGATGTTATTAATTTCTATTTTACACTGCAACAGCACGCCTTATTTGCGCTTTGTACTTAAATGAATGTTTATATGAACCAATGATTTTATATAGAAATAAGAATTTTACGACGTTGGAGAAAAGAGGATTTCCTTATTTGGTCTCCTGGAAGACAGGTCCAGGCATTGTTTTACAATAATGGACTTAAACTCTTATGAATACAGTTTAATATGATGAAATTACAGAAACTCACCGACGTGGCATGAAGACAAAGCAAGGCTAGTATTTCTGTTATGCGGAACAGTTTGCCGAAAGACAACATTTATCATTCCCTTTACATATAAATATAGAAAAAATCCTGTTATATCTGAGTCAGGATTTATTTAACAAGAAAACAATTAAGAATCGTCTGAAAATCGAATTATTAAAACAAAAACTTGGTATTGCTCTAAAGAGTATTTAATTTTGTTTTAAATATTTAGATTACCTTAAATTTTGTAATGAAAACAGCTAAAATCTAATAAGGATTTTTTTAAGGAAATAATTTGCTTAATTCAAAATATTGTGTTGGTTTTAAATAACAGGAATAAATGAAAATATTGTTTTAATAAGTTTTAGGTTATTTCTCTTGATCTTAATTACATATAATGACAATTGATATTGCGGATAGATGGTGAAAAACCTGGTCTTTTAGTTTACTTTGGCTATTGTACAATATAAAGACAGCAGGGACACTGATGTTATAATAGTAGATATTCAATTGATAGAGTAGCTAAGTGAGTCCGAGAAAATCCTATCACAATCCAAAGTCTACCACATACGGCCATAGATTCAAATTAGAGAACAAATATTCACGGAAAAAGAAAACGTTTTATTGTATGCTAATTAAATTACTAGGGTAACGAAACTTAAAATACCTTATATCTGAAGGCAATGAGCGCAATGTGGTTGTTTGTATATCATATAGCGCTATGCAGTTATGGGCAAGCGTATCACTTACAATCAGGTGGCCACCTTGCTAGTCTCGTTGTTCCGTATCATAAAAAATGTATATTTTAAACTTTCACAGATATACAACAAAACATTAATATTTCTGTGATTAAAAGTAAGTTGTGTTTTTGTTTCGGACAGGTGACGGATGGTTGGCCATAACAGTACAGTTGTCGTTCCAAAAGTAGCATAACAAACTGCTGTTTCCTTTCTTTAAAGCCAATCGCGTGTACATTTTGGCCATAAGTAATATTGCGGCAGCTCGCCATTTTTAGAATTAAGGTCGTACCACACTACAGTTCGTCTATTGTCAGCCATTATAACGGCATCATCCAATTCTGGTGTTGTGCAACGCCCGCGGGCGTCGCTACGTAACGCCTTTACGTCATAATGGAGTGGCATCTCCTTTTTGTTTTATGTAGGAAACAAATTGTTGTAAACAAGTACGCTTATCTACATGTAACTTGCTCTCAACGTTAATTTAATTAAAAAACTATAACCTAAATCAATCTTCGCCTAAGTCTTTTTACAATTAACTGCTAATAAAATCAATGTTAATACAGAAAATCCAGAACGAAATTGTTTATTAGTTTTTTGTTCTATTACGTAATAAAACATACAGGGCGTTCACCTGATAGGTAACTCATACGCTTGTCAAATACAATCTGCCGCTGATTAAGATGATATATATAGAACATTTCAGACGTCGCCTAGAGACATAAGATGTAAGTCTCGTTACCTCAGTAATTTCACTAGCATACAGCATACCTCAAACCAGAGCACAGTAATAATTGCATATTGCTATTTGGCGCCTGAAATAAAAGCCGCGGTGGTACCTACCTAGATGGTCTCCGGCAACGGAATCCTACTACCAGTAAAGTGTTTGTGTTTGTTTTAATACATTTTTCTGTAAATTCTTGTAATTTAAATTGAAGCTAACAGCTAATGAACTAAACAACTTAAACTGCAGCAAAAAATTCTAGACTTTAATAAAAACATACCTAGAAATAAAATATCGTAGCCGATTTAGGTAGACGTTGTGCGAGTTAACAGCAATGAGTTAAAAAAGCTTAGCCGTCGCTCATTGGTGTTAAAGTTATGGAGTATGATCCAGAAATGTATTTTTTTTTATTCAGTACGTATAGATTATTAAAGTAACAAGATTACGGTTTATTTCTCGTTGGCCAAATATAGAGTGTAGCGGACGGGCCAGCTAATCCCGGGCGAGGGTATGCGGAGCCCGTTGCAGGTTCCGGGATGCCTCTTGAATACAGATTAACTTTACGACGCCGGTTTGTAAACATGAACCGAGCAAATATAACTTAAACAGTTATGATTATAATTTATACATTTTTACGTGCAACGACATGAAAATAATAGAAACAAAGTTCATCGTTCAATTGTGATTAGACTAAATCGCTCAATTAGAGACATATTTACTTTTAGCACATAAACATAAAAAAGATATAATCAAGCAGCATTCTATATAAATACATCATGAACTGTACATTAGCAAACACTAAGCTAGTAAAGTAAAAGTAAAAGAATTATGTTATATGAACAATTTAAATGCAAACCGCACGAAGTCAAAGACGTTATGGACGTTGAATGTAGAATTCGCTGTGAATTTTTTACGTATTGCTAACCCCTGTACAATCTGCGAATTCCGCAGACACCCCATAATAAAGGCAGTTTTATATTAAATTCTTTAATGCTCACCCCTATCTAATTTTACTGCTGAATAAAGATAAATATGGAGCCTAACTGCTATATAAATTTCATGCTTAGTTTACTTTCTGTTAATCTTTAATAATATTCATATAACTGACTCCAATAAATCATATAGTAATATAAAATGACAATGTCTAAAACGGATGTATTTGCTTGTTAATTTTATCTAGCTCACATTTGTTGACAAATGAAAAATTACTAGCCAGGTGAATATGAAAATTCCTTCCTCCACATAACTCCTCCAGAAGGTACCCATAAGTCGTATAAGGGATTTTCATTAACAATAAAAGTGATTAGTACCAATAACATCGCTTTCAATACTACAACCGTTCCTTCTGCGGATCTTGGACTATAAATATAAATCTCGTTATATTAGTAATATGACTAGTTATAACACAATTCAAATCGAAACACAATAATATGTGGACACTTGTTTAGTGAGAGAGATAGAAGCTAAAGTAGAAACTAAGTAGATAGTTTGTATGTAATTATTAAAAGAATTCTTGTTCATTATTTAATCAACGAGATCCTAATGTTATTAATTTCTAAACGTAAACAACAAACTGCAAACAATTCAAAAAGAGACAGCAATATAATAATAAAGCAACTTAACTTCCGTTCAGTAATGAAGTTGCAACTCTCATGGCGCAGCGTTATTTACGACGGACAGGACAATTCTAGACTTGGCAATACTGCAATTGCCTACTCGCATTATCCTACAACATATATTATGCCGCAAATATATAAAATTACTATGTCACAGTTTTATTTTTTTTATGCGATGAGGCGAGGAAGTCGTTCACCTGATGATAATACGCTTGGTCATAACGCGTCGCTGATTAAGATGATATACACAGCACCGCATTGCGCTCGTCGCCTTTACTCGCAAGGTGTTGTCTCATTACCTCAGTAATTTTAATAGCATACAGCATCCTTCAAACAGGAAAACAGTAATGTTTGCACACTATTTAGCGACAGAAACTGGAGCCGCAGTGGTACCTACCTAGACGATCTTCGGTAACGGAGACTTACTACCACTCTTTCATTATCACGACACAAATATTTACAAAATCGGTCCAGTTATTTCGGAGAAACAGCGTTTTATAAATATACGCACAAATATTCGCATGTTTTAATCATATCATTGAATAAAAAAGTTAATAAGATGAAGTAACATTTTAAGAAAAAGTAATAAAATATAAACCTGAAAATAATATCGGTGATGATAATGAAGAAAATTAAGTTAGTTATGTATGAAAGAAGTAACTTTAGTTAAACTTGTCTCCCTAAGTTTTACCTTCTGATACCTGCTGACCCAAGATAAGATGTAACGTAAAGGAACACGAGTAAGTGAGAAGTCACTGAAGAAGTTATCGAGGAATGCAGCAGAAGAGCAGTTAAGAAAGCTGAGTCAACTACAATATGGAATGTATATATAAATAGAAAGAGATATTATTTAAGCATCACGACATTCCTGTCTGTCGAGCACAATCTCATTGCGAGATTCAAAACGTGAGGTAATATCATAGATAAATTTGCTTGAATGTAACACTACTAGACAACAAAGCCATTGTTACACTTTTTAAAAATGCATAGAAACAGATTGGTGATTTAATAAGCTATTACCTAACGAGCTAAGTGACGGTAGAGGAATAAAGTAGAAGTAAGTTAAACCGCGACAGCGAACGTTTAACTGCGAAAATTGCACATGATGCTTACATGTTAACAAACTGAATTATTTTTGGATAATAGTTTTCAATGAATATTAAATTTCAATACTAACATTCTCGTATATATTTAACATAATATATAATTTAATGTTGACAATATAACTAATGAAGAAATCAAAATTAGCAGCGACTATGGAAATACTACCGCAAATTGCAACTGCTTTTTGATTTAAATTAATTATCGGTTCAACTTCTAAAAGTAACGTGAGTGCCGTATCCGGTTTATCCATTACTACTTACTACTACTGTTGAGGCAACATTGTGTTCAATGAACAGTTAACTGATTGAAATGTTACTATTTAGATTTGTGCCGTAACTGTATCTAATGCTAAATAAATGACTTAAAATGCTAATGCACTGTAACCACTATCTGCAATTTCGTGTACGGAACAACGCGTGAACATAAAATGAAAGTGCGAATTGATCCTTAAAACAAAAGTAATTAAGTTACATTTACTGAATAATAAGTTTGCATAAATAACTGTACCGTGCTGTTTTATTGCCCTCATGTTTTAGTGAAACGTTTTCAACTGTGCTAAAACATTGTAATATAGTTTAATACCTATATCGTATACATGATATTTGTAATGAAAATCTTTGTTTTAAGTTCTAGAAACCTTATATAATATCAGAGACGTAATTTAGATCTTGCTTTCTGCTACCAACAAATAGGAGTGTAAAATACATAAAAAGATTCCTTGCCAGAGTTGTAATGATAAAAATCATTTTACTATAAACTTCAACATCGAAAGATTTTATTTTTAACAAAAATTTATTCATAACTAATAGACTCATATTACATAAACAAACATCTTTATTTAGTACACAAACAGCGTAATATAAATATTTATATATCAACATTTGTATTGATTTGCATCAAAGTTGGTCGCGTCTGTAAAAATTTATAAGCTATTCGAAAATAGATTTGAGTATCAAAAAGAAAAAATAAGGAGAGGATTATAAATGTTAATAGTATTGATTTAAGTACAACAAGTAAAGGTCTAATGTCTTATTCCTCAGACATGAAAAAATAACTTAAATCTAATCTATCTACATCTAATCTAGTAACATTAAAATTTTTTATTGCTTAACTTGATTAAGGTGTTACCGATAACTAGTAGGCATATCTTTGTTACCTCATCTATTTTCTAGTTAAGTACCCACTAAGCGATAAACGTTAACTAAACCTTCAATTAGCGATAATGTAAAGTTTAATACTTATGAATTAAACTCTAGGAGAGTCATCTAAGTAAAGTACGTACAGCCGGAAGCGGCGACCGTCAAGGCTGTACCATCGTTACCGACGCGTGACCAACTCTTTGTCTTTTTTTAATAAAAAAAAACAAATGTCATTTAGTTTTTATACTCCGTTAACTCACCACGAGTTTAAGTAAAAGAAAGTTGACATAATAATATTAACATTAAGTATTACTACATCGATTTTGGTAGTACGTCCACCGCTGGATATGAGAATTATATTACATAAACCACAGTTTTGTGCGGTTACAACAAATATATAATAACACTTAAATAACTCTGCGTTTCATTAATTTATACTAATGAGTTTTATAAACTTTAGTATCTTTAACACAAAGTAAATAATAAAAGGAACAAAACCACACCATCACGTACTACAAACATCAAGTAACTATAAAGATTATATCACATTTTACCAAAATTTTCTTCTTACTTTCAAATTCAATACAACCAGAACAAAATTATGTTAAACAAACATTTAACTTGCGATTATTATAAGTAATGAAGTTAAGATGAAGCTAGGTAATTATGTAATAGGTATACCTTTACTAAAATGTAATAAAAAGATAATGAGAAAATTCAATAAATTAAAGTCAAACGGCGAATCCAACGCTGTCTTGTTAAAAAAAATTCAAAGTTAAATCTTTTATAGCACAGAAGAAGAAGAAGGAGAAATGCAGAAAGAAGAAGAAGGAACTATATGTATTATTTTAATTCAACTAAATGTATAAAACATTAATCTGATAGTAAGATCTCTCTTGCCTATAATAACGTGGCTCTAGTTAAGATGGTATACACAGCACCACATTGCGCTCGTCGTCTGCAGACAAGGTGTCAAGTCTCCTTGCCCTACAAATTTCACTAGCATACAACCTCCTTCAAACCAGAATACCACACAGTAATGTTTATACCATACAGTAATATTTTCATTTTATTATTTAGCGGTAGAAATAGGAGCTGCGGTGGTACCTAGACGGTTTCAGGCAACAGAGACATAACATCAGTAATACAGTAATATATTAGTCCAAAAAGAACTATCAATACAATATAAAATCGCTGAGTGTTGCAACTAAACCTGTGTAAAATATTTGTAAAAAGTGTTGCATAAAAATGGAGTCGGAAAACCTACAGTAGTTTTTTTAAGTAGCTGCTTTTTAAAGGAAACGTTAGTAAAAGCTCGAAGCAGCTTTTAGTGCAAGGTCGGCCGCAGTGCAGGCTGCAGACGGGGGCTATCGATCGCCTGCACCGGTACCACCGGTACACACACATCCACGTGCACACAGGGCTGCCACATCGATGTTTCAAGCGTAATTTTATTACTGTTAGTTATCGTTAGGGTTGAACATACAGTCAAACTAAACAATTAAACCACGAGCTGTGCTCCCGTCAACAGTCGACCAAAGACTGACGAAAACAGTAATGTGATAAACAAGTGTTACCAACCTAAGCAGCTTCCGTTTTAGTCGATTATCACCTACATCATCAGCCGTTACACGTTCACAGCTGAACATAAGCCTTCCTAGTAATGAGAGGATTTGGGCCATATCCCACACTGGCCCAATGCGGATTGATAGGGAGCAAGAGCCTCGTTTTTTGATTAGCAGGGTGCAGCACGAGCAGGTGAGGTTGGCTTGGGTACCGTGAATAAGTGCAAAACCCCTTACACCCCCTCATAATTTAAAAGTGGTGGCATTTCTATTAATTAATTAATTTCTATTAATCTTTTTCAAACATGTATCATAATTCAATGTCATTCTTCTCTTCCTTCTGTTAATTTGTCTCCAGTGAGTTGTTGCGTGGGACCCTTTGCACTCCAATTGTCACACATAATTTATTATTTGATTAAATTCTTTATCTCCTTTCCTCCTTTTTGTCCTTTTATCCTTTGTAAATTATTCATATAATTTATTTAATACTTCATAAGCATTTCAAATTTTCATATATATTCCAATGTTAAATTCCAAAATATCAGTTCAAGTGTTGAATGCAGTCTTTTAGTCAAGCCGAAAGCCAAAAAAAGATGAAATACTCTTTAAAATTGTCACAAAGGAATATTATTAGTTTCGTAGAAATATAGTAAAGTGTATATGTTGTTCTAATAGGCTAAATTCTTAAAAGTGAAAGCTATTTTTAAATGTTTATAAAAGTTGTTAGATATCACAGCCAACCCTAAAGGTCAGGGTGCAAGGGTGCTTTTATATTACGCGGGCTGCGGGATTGCCTGAACCCTGTCGTTTTTAGTGGCTTATCTTTCTATTTTAGGTGTCTGGGTCCTAACTGAACTCCACGCCGTATTATCGTAAGAACCTTTAAATTTCACGATATTTTTAACCAAAGTGTTATTTGTGGTTTTAACACAAAAAAATTATTAACTATACTAATGTATATAACAACTTTTTGTTATCTACCTTTGAAGATTATGTATTCTGTTCGGTCACGATTTTAGTATATTACCAAGTATAACATCTTGTTGCGGGTTAGGAATCATTAAAGTCTATAACGTATTAAATTGATAAAAAAAATATTTTAATATGTTTCATTAAAATTCTTTTCGCAAGTTAAATTTTTTATTTCTTATAAAATTTGGATAAAATAACAAAATTACATATAAGAAACATTACCTAATTTTCGTTATATATTACAAGTACATCTTGAAGTTTTAGTTTAATACAAAACTACATTTAATTAGTACTTAAATGATATTAGTTAGTGTTTACTAGTGAAGAGTTGAATATTATAAAGAAATCGTATCCATTTTGCTGTTTCCGTAGCAGTAGGTTGTAAATGATGTTATGCAGTGATCCTATTAAAACGAGCCGACTATGAGAGGGTGTTGGAGTGAATGCAGAATGGGAAAATTACTGCCAAGGTTAAGCCGCTCTTCGTGTTTTACATTTGTAATTTTTTTTAACTACGAGACCAACAAGACTACTTTACGATAAACGATACGATTGTCTATAATAATTAAGGAGACCACCATCACCACCGCAGCTGCTATTTCTATCGTCGAATAGTAATATGCAAGCAATACTGTACTGTAGTTTAAAAGGTGCTGTATGTTAATGAAATTACGAAGGTAACGAAACTTAACATTATGTGTCTTATACCAACGAGCGCAATGTGGTACTGTATATACTATCTTAACCAGGGCTACGTTGTTATGAGCATATGTATCTGTTATCATGAAATAAATACCTTCATTGTCCCATTACCTCGTTCAGTTAAAAAAATAGAAGATAATTACTCAGCACCGCAATACGCTCATCGATTTGATGATGTCTCTTTTATTCAGTAATATTACAAACAGGGTCCTTCAAACTGTGACACAATAATATTTACACAACTCCAACACCAATGCTAAGGGTGTTAAACTTTGTAATGATGAATAGACAGTATCCGATAAAAAATATGAGATTTAACGATTTTTAATGAACCAAGCATAAATGAAACGACGGATATTTCACCTAATACAGTAGCACACACAAACCTATACCATTTACATTACACAATATACACAATGATACTTCCGTTAATATTAGTTACTACACTTTCTATTAATTTATTATTTAGACAGTATTTCAACATCAAACCAAGCGACTACACACTGACGTCTGAAAAAGAAACTCATACGGTTCTTTTACATTCACCGTATAATACAAAAATTCGATTTTATCTTCATCATTATCTCAAAAAATTCGTGATACACTTTCACCCATTTATTAACGAGTTCAAAGAAATGAACTTGAAGAATATATAAAAGTAGCTCAAGGCAAGTGATCGGAGCATTCGGTTTATCTTAACCAAACACATTAAGTGCGGCGAAGCGTACTTGTTCAGTTTTCACCTCTAACTTAACTAGTTTACAGAATACCAGTTATCGGCCAAGTTTTCATTCTTAACGATTATACTAATTAATTAGAATTAAGTTTAGGTTCAAGTAAATAACAAATAAAAACAGTAAACTGAGAAAATGTCGATTAAAGTATATCCTTAACTTTCTTGTTATAGTTGAAGTACCCTTAAAATCTAGCTTCAAAATACTTAAAAATATAATTAATAAATAGTTGAAACTATACGAAATAATACTTTATTAAATAGGGCAATTTTCATGTAAATATAAGTAATAATTTTACATAAATGTTGCTTTCAAAATCTTCGCTGCTATCATAATTCATTAGTTGCATGATAAATCGCTATAAATACTTATCAGTACTGACAAATGTGTTTACTCCATCATTAACACTATCTCAGCTCTTTAGACTTCTAGTTCTAGACTTTACATATAGCAACAATTTATTTAATTTAATTAATTTGCAATTCATGTGATCATTGACAGGTGGCTATACAATAACCGGTAAGCAACCGGTGAATTGCGAAAATTACAACCGGCGACTTTCAAAATCATTTAAGTTTATGCATTAACAGTCTAATTGGACAGCAGCTTATTGGATTAATTTTTTTATATCCACAATGAACTAACACTAAACCTAGATTAGATCCAATGTAGATGATTAAGAGTATTATCTTAGAATAATCTAGCAGTTCTATGTTGATAGCCGAAATATAATTTCTGTCATAGGAGCATATGTAAAACAGAAGAATAATGTTTTAGTAAAGCAAATTTGGAAAATTTTTACCAGCAACGTCTTAAAACACATGATCCCAGAATCGAACCTAGTTTCTCTTTGTTACTAAATAAAATAGATGGATGATAAATTTTCAACTTTACTGGTTGTCTTTACTGTACTCCGGTTTGAAGGGCGTTGCGTACTTGCGAAATTACTGGGGTGATGATACTTAACACTTCATCTCAATGCAAAGAGCATAATGTGGTAAAGTGTATACCATTTCAATAACCATCAGGTGATCGTCTCACTGGACTCGTCACATCGTCGAAAAAATACTGCATTTTCACGTAATGATATTTATGCATATTTTATACATTAAATAATAGTAAATTTTCTGTGTTTTACCAAGATTATTTAATGATTAATTAACACAAAGTTACTATTGTTTTACCCATAGTCTCGATAAGACTAAGATAATAAAGGTCGGGACCTCTAATCAACATAATTACCACGGAGTGTTTTCAGCTTATAGCTCTAAGTGCGTATTTTTTTAATATTTGCTTATACTAATAATATCCATGTGTTTCAGTTTTATTTAACCCTCAACGTAAATCATATTTCTTACTTCAATTACCTTTTAATTTAACACCTTTGCCTTAACCGCACTGAAACCTTCAACACAATGCTGCACGCACTAAATATTCCTCGAAAATATTTGACACCTAACACAAAACAATAGCAGAGCTGGTCCTCGCTATAAATACGACAGACCTGACCTTATTTAAGTACAAGTCGCTTACTGACCGCACAATATAATGTACCCTCAAATAACATGATATGCGAAGAACCAAAACCGCACCAATTGGCGAACAGGTCGAAGTGACAAAGTCGTCACACCTGGCCTTGTACCCCATCTTTATACCCACTACGCGAATACAAGCGATGTCAATATGATTGTCTTCCACTTACGAAGCTACTTTGTAGTTATGAAGCGTCTTAAGATGAATATTTATAACTTAGAAGTAAACATCTAAGTATATACTTTTGGTCGCGATCGATCATAACACTTCTAAGGACGTTGAAAAACACATCGCTGTACTTATTTGGTGATCATGCGCAAATTTAATCTAGTATCGAATTCTAATCTATGCATTACAGTAACAAATTATAATATTTATTAATTTTTATAAGAAATTAAATAATTAACACATATCTGAAACCTTAATCATGAAGAACATAATTGATATTTAGATGTTTTCTTCATCAGCTGATTGACGTCCATTGCTGAATATAGCCCTTCCCAATAGTAAAGGGATTTGAGCCATCTCCCACCACGCTGGCCCAATGCGGGATAGGTTAGATGTCTTACTTTATTTAAATATTCGCCGATGCAAGAAGATGAGCAAGGCGTGGTATAGTAAGTGATACGCTTGCCCATAACAAAGTGGCGCTGGATACACAATATCATATTGCGATCATCGACCAGAGACATAAGGTGTTAAGTCTGGTTACCACAGTAATTTTACTAACTTACAGCACCCTTCAAACAGGAACGCAGTAATGTTTGTACTATTTTGCGGTAAAAATAGCAGCTGCCGTGGTATCTAGACGGTCTCCACCAAGGGAGACTTCCTAGTGTAAATGTTTATATTTTTAACTATTCATTTGTGTAGCAACACCAAATTTTTTACTTTATCTATAATTTTAACCGAAAACATGTTTTTAAATTTCTAATAATACTTTATGTGTATATTTTCTGTGTCGATTATAATGTTTAAAAGATATGTTAATATAAAATATGTTATTGTTACTTAAAAGATTGTTGAGTATTTACCAACTTTAGATTTAGTTTTAGACTAACTTCTTATTTATTTTAGACTTAGGTTGCCTAAAAAAATTATTGTTGGAATTATAATCTAATTCGAATTATTAATTTACAATTACATATACGGGAAGTTCTTCTAGTAAGTACCTATAGCTCTTGAATAATTAATCTCACCTATAGATAGCTATGAAGTGCTAATTAAGACGTTCACACATCATCACATTGCGCTCATTCCTTTAAAAAAGGAACATTAATAAGTTTACTGGATACTAGTGTCCATAAAACCGGAACATCGTATTGCTCGAGGTTATAATAGAATCAACCTATATGGTCTCCTGCGTCGTCACTTCCGCAAAAGTATCTCACGGTGTCGTGTCTTTAATGACAAAACAAAAAGTTGTCGCAACGCAAACAGGCATCACTTTTGACCATTATACGCGAGATATTAATCTAAACGTTACGACACATTACGGTTCTGTGACCTGGAGTCAAGTTCATAATGAACTTATGTTTGAAAAACACTTAAACTTCTTCGCTCATCATTGGATGTATAAGAATTAAAATGCTACTCAAGCTATTCAAATTTCTTTCTGTAAATAATTTCATAAATATTACCAGCAGTCTACATCTATCAATTGTGATGAAAGAATTTACTGGTGGTAAATCTCCGTTGCTGGAAATCGTTTAGGTAATACAGCACCCTTCAAACCGGAACAGATTAATTTTTGCACACTACTATTGACGGTAGAAATTGGCACTGTCTGAAGATTTCTGGTTACGTACCATTCTCATAATATCAATTTATCGCTATTGCAATATTCCGGTAGTCATATAAAGAGATTGGGAAGAAGTTGAATCAGAATCTTCGGTCTCGTCTCTATTTTAAACCGTGTGATAATGAAGAAAAGTGTTGAGTCATTGAAGATAAAAGTGTTATTTAAAGCGTCACATATTTCTATAACAGATGCATTGAATGTTGATAAAATCCGTGATACGGTATTAAAGTACTCAACTGTCCCTCGTAGCGCCGTTCTAATAAGATAGGGAGATCCAAGCGATACTCGACACAGCGGTGAAAGTTGAGGACAGCACATCAGCTTGCCCGGAGCGAGAGGTTATTGTTTGGTGCAAACAACAAAACAAATATACTTTAAATAAACACTTAAAAATATCTTTGTTTTAAATTCTCCAAAGATAAAATACGATGAGAGATTTTAACTACATATTTTTAATGTTAACGAGAGTAACTAGGTTGCCCTTTGCAGAGATTTAGGAAATTTTACACTTTCCGTAACGGAGTTCTTTGTTCACAAAAAAAGACAAATCTGAATTTTTCGTCAATATTTCGAACAGGAGAAAAAATCTATTTTGTTAATAAATGATAAATTTTACAAATCCATTTTATTAAAGCAATTGAATTGGAGAATTCTGAGTGAACTCGCTTAACATTTCCCATTCTATTTAGATCAACTGTTAGCCCAGTGTTCATAATAAGAAGTCCTGTAAAATTATTGTAGACACAAGCTTTTGACTTATGCCTTGAGGCTACATTTCAAATTAAGGTTTTCCCAACAAAGACTTTGCATATCGCAGGAAAGCCGCGCTTAGCCCCGATTCTTGATGTGCAATGTATGCGCGTTGAATTCTAAAAGGCTTCGTTTTTCACATTTGACAGTTGGGACAGGAGGCTATCAATGGACTGTTAGTGTCCAGACATTTGATATATTTTCGGAAGATTATTGCCATATATAACTACACATCTACGAGGCACAAAATATTATATTAGATGATAGTAAACTGGGTAGCATTCAATATAAAAGTCAATAAAAAAAGGGTTTCGCTTGATTTTGAAAAAAATACATTCAGGGATTATTACTTATACATATTTTTCAAAACAGTGATACTATTTTTATTTTAAGCTAGTAAATCTACTTAAGGAACAGAATCTCCTAATTTTTATTACAAAAAGAAGCATCAGGTAAACATCTTAAGTAGCAATTTATTGTTATGAGCAAGGTTTTTACTTACCACCAGATTTTTTTAATTTGATAAGGAGACGAGACGAGCAAATCATCAGATGGTAAGTGATACGCTTGCCCATTACAACGCGACAAACTCCGCACCAAATTGTACTCCTCGCGTCGTGACAAGTAATAAATCACGTTACCCCAGTAATTTCACTAGCATACCCTAAGTAATTTCACTAGTATACTCTTCAAACCGGAACAGAGTAATATTTACACAGTACTCTTTGTCGGTTGCAATAGTACTACCTAGATGATCTTCGGCAACACAAATCGAACCTCTTTTTAATTTACAAAATCAAACTATTGACAACTTTCTTATTACTCACTAGTAAGTTATGATATAGTTATGTTTTTAAGACAACTTAGATCTCATACATAAGTGCACGATTAGGAAAGAGATCGCCACACGAGATAGAGTTACATTGTTACACGTTTCTGCAAAAACATTATTCTCAGCAGGACGCCGTAACGTTTGCCCTCTGTGACATTGCTTTATAACAAATTTAATGGCGTGATTTATTTAGAGATTTGCTTTTACTTTTAACAAATATACATGTACTTACAATATTACTTACCTTATTTAAAAACATAATAATTCTAATTTAAGTTTGTAGAAGTTAATTTCTTTTCAAGAATCTACAGCTAACTATGAAAGATTCAGACTCACCATAGAGAAAACAAACACACAATACTATCAAAGACACAATAGTATTAAAACTATTCATATTTTGATGTATTGTTATAGAAGTTAATTTAAGTATTTGAATAGTTTATTTTTATGTTTTTATTGGATATTATCGAAATGGGCAAAACGTTCACCTGGTGGTGAATTGTCTATAACAACTCTTGCCTATAACAACGCGGCGATAGTTAAGATAGCTTATACAATACCTATTAAATATATATAGTATTTTAAACATATAAACAAAAGTATCGTAATTATTAAATAATTAATATTAATAAATATTAATTTCATTTATTAAAAAAAAGTATGTACAGTATCCGGACTAGTTGATAATTCATAGGATTTATAAGATAGGAACCAAGATTGCTGCATAAAAATATGCAGCGGGGGACCGCAAAGAAAAACCTTTATCAAGAAAAATATACTGGAGGTACATTGAAAAAGCTAATGTAATCAACATTGTTTATCACAATGTATGATCAAGGCAAACATTGGTGACAAATATTGTACGGCATTTCCTTTTAAGTATACATTGCCGTTGGGAAATCCTTTGAAGTATCAGCAACTGTCACTCACTCGACGACATCACATACTATTGTCGCATATATCTGATAGACGAGGTGAAAATATTCAGTAAAAAAAAAACAATCATTACTTATTATTATATCCGTATGTTGTGTATATGTTATTAATGTAAATCATATAGAAAAGTCAAAATTTTTTTCATTCTTTTTTACCAGTTTGTTTGAAACTGAGTACGTACCGTATACGCAATGTTATAGAGAGTATATTTGCATCCAATAATTATGCAAAAGGAACTAATATGTTACTTCAGAATTTAACAGGACTTACTTCGTGCTTAAGTTATTTATCCGACATTTATAGAAATCACGAGTACTGGTGAACATCCCGTGATTATGGCACTCCAACTCATCCGCTAAGAACCCGTTTCATCTGTTTCCATTTGCGAAAGTGCAATTAACTATCATTTATCGTTACAAACGTTAAGAACAAATAATTTTACATAAACTTAAAGAATTTGAGATAAATATTTCACATAACATAATTCTGTAATTTATATGAAGTCCAAATCTATGTATAAATATTTTTAAACAAAGTTGTAATAATTTCTGGTAATAAACTAGTCCTTGTCTACCGAAGCTATGGTAGCTCGTTTTATACTATAAGGCACTGGTTTGATCTCAATTGTGTGAACGAAAATATCACGAAGAAACCTACTTGTTCCAAAATTTATAACTATAACATACTCACCAACACTTACCTAGATAAATAATATTAACTTTCACTATAAGGGACAATCTTGAGTTACAGAACGTAAATGAAGAGGGATGTTAATTTTTATAACTAGTTATACCCGGTTAGAAGCCTGGTCTATTGAACCTCTATACTATTTGTTTCAATTTAAATTATTATTGTCCGATGCCAAAAACAAGTGCCATACAATGCTAGCTATTTAAAATAATTGAAGCAACTGGAACAAAGCCATCACCGAACAATTGAACACCCACCGATGTTTAGTTAGTTTTATTAACACATACATTTTAAATTGATCGTTTACAGTTTTAAATCAAATTAGGTGTAATTCTTAAACCGTTTACTAATAATTGATACTTGAAAACTGTTTTATTTTACTTATTTCTGCTTGTCGTATTACTTAAATTACTTCATTGTGCGG
>DWLS01001463.1:0-21686 GCA_018246255.1 Pachliopta kotzebuea | reverse complement strand
GCAGCTGAAACTACAGAAGAGTCTGCTGTTTCCACCGGCTTGAACACATCGGTGTCTTGTTTCCCATGCGTAAACGGAACGCCCACTATCGGAATATCATGGATACCTAACATCTTATATTTCTAGCTGCCCTTATTCATGAGCAGGGGTATCGCTTACCATCATTAATAACCACTTGAGCGTCAAATCGCTTTACCATATAATAATGATAGCATATAATGAAAGATAGGCCTTGATAAACATTTATATAGAAGAAAATAATGTTTAAACACTTTTTATAATCTATATATAATCTATAATATATATAGGTTGTTTTCATTAAAACAAATAATAGGGTCCTCTTTTAGTATAATTAAACACTTAATTTTTTCACACATGTTATTAAAATTATATGTAAATCCTATTTCTAGTGACATGGTAAGGTAGATACATGTGTAATTATTATACTTGAATGAGGGAATATTATTATCCTACTAGTGGTTTGTTTTTAACCAAAATCGCGTTCGTAGATATTGCTGCAACTCATTTCTGAACAAACACCATTGTACTAATGTTATTATGGTCCAGGTTTGAAAGGTGCTGTATTAGAAAAATTACTACGGTAACGAGACTGATGAGTAAAAGTGGTGAGCATAATGTGGTGTAGTATCAGATAACACAAGGTGAACGTCTATCTCGAGGAATTAAACGTTTTTCTGAAAATCAAACAGCAATCTAAAATTAGACGAATGATTTGATGATTACAATAAGCGAAACAGTTTCACAATAATCATAAATAAAAGCATGGCTGTATAATGAATGACTCCGACATCTGTTTTTCAATTAGAGCCGCTTTATCACCTTAATGATAGACATCGATTGCAATGAGTAACGTACAGACATAAATGTGATCCAACACACCCAGCGGCCGGTAGGAGTGACGCCACATTTTGTCATATTTCCGCAAACTTAGTTCCTAGATGATCTAAGTTTACTTACGATAAGTGCAATTGTCCGGCGCCGTTTTTAATCTACGTCTTTCTTTACTTTTCGTCAGCGGTATGCATTTCGATTACACCAAATCATTTGTAACACATACCAACTTGACACTTGTGAGCCAGTTCAAATATTAACCGAGTGTAAGTTTAAATATAACAGTTAGCTCTTTGTAATTAGCTAATAAAAGTTAACAAAGAATGACATCTGCAAACAGTTGCTTATGAGTAATCTGCAAATTCTTTGTTACTGCAAGATGACTATGAGGCAAATATCAAAAAATTTGTTGACTTAAATAACATAGTATTTAAATCTCTGTATATTTTTAGACATAACTGAAAATACGGGATTAGGCTATATACTTACATGTACTCTCAAGCCGGAACAGGTTAAAGTTTCTAAGTAAATAATCGTGTAATGTGAGGAACTGCAGGTTCAGCTTGGGCAGAGCAAGACAGTTCTCCCCGCTGTAGATTTCCGTCGGTACCACATTCTCGTCCCACACCACTTCTTCAGTTGGATACAAAGGCATAGAATTTAGCTCTTCCAGTTGCGATATGCGTCGTTCATGTCGTGAAATCTGTTAACGAACAATTTTTTATAAAGAATATTCGGTAAAAAAGCGTCGTCGTTGTCTTTCAAGGATTACACTTTATATAATATTAGAAGATTTCAGGATTCGAACTTGTGACCACGGTTATTAAACTTTTATAACTCAAAAGAGTATGCATTGGTATATAAATATCCATATAGATTACATTAAATACGCAAATTGTTTTATAAAATTAACTGTATTTCTAATACTGGTTTAATGAACAAGTGAAACAACAAAGAACTCACCAACAGCTCTTTCAGGAATTCTTTGTCCAGGCGATGCCAGGGTGCGTCATCTTCTTTGCCTTCCGAAGGTACTAGGTTTAGGTACGTTGCAATTGCTCGTAACGCTTTATCGCTAATAAAATTTAATTATTTAAATAACACATTCTTGATATGTTTACAATACACCTAAACCCGTTTTTCATTTAAACGATTTCCTGTGTTATTGTGTCAAGAGTTATCAAGACATGTTAATTATAAAAAAAAATTATTAAGTTTTTCGGTTACGCGTTATTTAAGAAACTCAAATCATTAAGTTATTATTATACAAATTTCCGTATGATGTATATCCGTCGTACTGCCCCAAAGGAGTGACTTAATATAACATATATAGAGAAAGAGGTAGGGAAAATATAACAAATATTTTTAAAGATAAAAGGCGGTAAATTTTGATGAATTTATTCCTTACCTCAGATTACCAAAATGTTTCTGTAGAGATTCCCTTGTATCCACGCTAGCGACATTCGCTAATGAGAAAAGACGAAGGTCGGGAAATTTTGAGAACGCTGCTTTCTATGAAAAAAAAATATCAAAATTAAAAAAAATATATGTAAATTTAAATTGTAATAAATGTTTAATTGTGACTATGACAAATATTTTTTTTTTAATTGTCCTGTACCATGGTGACAACAAAATGTAGTGGAGTTTTAAAAACATTAACGCATTATTTTTAGAAGAAAATAAATATTAATAAGTTAGTAATGCTAATAGTACAATTAAAGGCCTTTAAAAATATTTTTTAATACAGCAGTCGTGTTATATTCCTTTTTTTTACGCGGAGGAATCCTTTTACGGACCATCCGCCGGTGCCCTGGGTGGGCCCGAAGGGATGTTTGGGACTCGGCCTGGGCGGCCCCTACCCACTAAACCTACCGCGAAAGCCATCAGCCGTTATGAATGAGATGCCCCAGATCTGTCAGCGACAGGGCAAGTCGTGTTATATTCCTAACATTTCAGTTCCAGTAACCTAAAAGAACTGTTATCACCGTGTGGACTGTAAACATGTATACGACCTTATTCACTAGTCATGCGAAAGGCTTTCTTACCAACCACGTAATATAATGCAACGATAAGATTAAAGAAATATTCAGATACATCGCAATGCATTAAACAGTTATAGACCAGTTTTCTTTTAACATTTAAAGTACAATTGATGTAAACGAGATTAAGGAAATTTTTACGAACTTGTTACTTTAGTATTGCGGCTAGAAATAAGTGAATAACACTTTTAGTTATAATACTTTTTTATAGTATGCCTTGTTTTCCAAAAGCCAGAGTGGTTCACTAGAAATTATTAAATTGTCATTAGGTGATCTGGTCATAAGTTGGAGACCAGTACTAAAACTATAAGTTCACCTGCAGTGACGTAATTCTCGAGTAATGCTGCAGGGTCATGTCCCGATCCGTCATCGGATCACCGGTTTCATCGCTGATCTCGAAACGGGCATAGAACTTCAGCATCTGCAAAAGCTGGGGACAGAAAAAAGATTTTAGAAAAAGATTGTTTTTTTCTTTAGTATGTACTAAATCTTAAAAAAAAAAGATTGTAAATGTGAAAATGGTTCGGGAATATTATTTCAATAACGAAATGTACACAGTGTTGTTTATGAAGCATATGTTTTACCATTTAACTGTAGTAAGTATAACTTATCATTTACTGGAATAAGTTACATTATCATATAGTGATAGTAAAACTTGTAAAGGCGATGGCGCTATGATTTCTTGAACTTAAAGATAAGAACGTCAATATAAAAACGTAAAAGTCGCCAAAATATTTTTAATTCTAGTGTAATATAACACGATCATCTGATGAATGAATACGGAAGTCGCCGTACATTCTTAAAATATAACAGAAGAGTAATAGAGGAAACTATAAAGAAAAATATAATAAGTAGGAATGTAACTAGAAGAAAAATAATACAGAAGCTATTGATGAAAAGTATGAAATGAAATATTATAAGCGGGGACTGAAGTCTGAGAAGTGATACATGGAAGAAGAACAGAAATATAAAGAAAAGAAGTTTTGCAAGATGATAATGAAAATGTACATAAAGATTAAGATCTAAAAAGAAAAGGAAGGAAATAGACAAAATAAAGACCCCAACTAACAACCGGACGGTACGTTAAAAATATATTTAATACGATCATTGATATTTTTAAGTCTTTATCACATAATTTATAATAATTACGTTATTTATATTCATATCAACAGTTTTTAGAAAATACCGTGAAACATTTTAACATAACCTCTATAAAAACCACTGTGATGTTGACCATCAACCATTCATACATATGCAACAATTATTGGCAATATCTTACTACTGTCGCAGACTTGAAAATTTCTCAGTATTGCCAACGTATTTTATTGCAGTAAAATTTAGTTAAATATTCGTAACAGCAAAACGTTCTTAGAATAGTCCAACATTAAATAAGTTTTACAAACTGTGGTAGGTCACAGTCCGTATAAATTTTTTATTCCAATACAATCCGTCTTTGGATAGGGAAGAGGCACGGAGGCAATATATTTTGATCAACTTAAAAATATTCAAACTGCTGTTAGTATATAAAAACTTACTATATATTTAAAAAGTTATAAAATAAAAAATTATAACAATCATTAATCGAGGTATCGTTTTAAACTTTTACTACTTATGAATGTTTGGTCGGATAATCTTAAGAACAGGTACTGGTGTTTAATAATAGAAATATTTATAAATAAACATTAGAGAATTAACAAATAGGGTATTATATTAATAAAAAAACAACGACGAGTCGAAGACTACAGAAAACACTGTATACTTGTTATCTATCTCATTCTCTAAACTAAATCCCTTTTATAACGTTTTTTTACCGTCGCTTTTTCGTTTCATTGATTTTTTAAATGACAACAGGGCTAAGTTTTAATTAAAAAAAATAATGTAAGTATAATATAATACATCGATAAGGGTAATTTTAAACATGAGCTGACAACACTGAAAGTTTACGCGCAGTCTGTATCTGGAAAAGTTGTAGTTTTAGTTGAAGTAACGACGCGCGTGCGCATACACATACGATAAACTTTATATTTACCATTGCAATAACTTATAAAATAATGATAAATACATCATAAGATTTCAAAATGAAAAAATTAATAGTATTTACGATTTTTTCTGTGACAGTTTTAAGTGTTGCGAACGCAAAATTTGATGATACATTATGTTGCAAACCGGGACAAAATATACGTAAGGATGAAAACAAAACTAACGTATGTTGGGACCCTGAATTTGGGACTAGTGCTAGTGTTAAAGTTAAATGCAAAACTATGACATTGTTATGTTACGATGAAATGTTCAAGTTCTCAGTCAACGACGAGGACTACTTAATAATCACTATGCCCAATAATGAAATTGAATTGGAGCCCGGAACGTAAGTTATATTTTAGTTTCAAGTCCAGTTTTCACCTGTAATAAGTTCTGCCAATATACTTACTATTTTCATGATAATATACATTTTTATAATAGCGGCATTTAGAAACATTATAAGGTATTTTTATTTATTTATCATATGATCTTTCGTCTTATTATATTGAGATTTCCACAGGCACAAAGAGGGTAAGACTATAATAAACTATAGTCACACTAGCCATACAGGTTTTTTATTTGTTATTCTAAAATCTTCGCTTATTCTACTACAAGGGCATTTCAAGGTATTAAGATATTGAATGACAAGTAGATTAGTCTAAAGTTTATTATTTATAATAAACCGACAGCTTTAGAATCAAAAAATCTTATAAACATGAAAAAACGAAAGAAAGAACTATCAGGCTTATGTGTTAAATTATACTATAGTATTTATTTTGGTTTATGATTTTATATGATAAACTACAAATATATAAAGGTTCAGTCCAACAGTATTAAGTTACTGAAAGGGTCACAAACTTATTTCTCAAAATGTCTGTATTTGAAACTTATTAATTATTAAGAAAATAGTTTACTGACAGCACATTAGTGTAAGTGTAAAACTTAAGGTTTGTCTCGTAAAGTTTTCTAGATCTTTTAAATCCTGGTAACTTCATGGATTTATAAAGGATTTTCAACCGCTTTAAAAATGTCAGTCATGTTAAGTTTCTTAGTCTAAGTTTTTTTTCTTCAATAAAATCAAAATGTATAATTTTACATATTAGCCAACTATACCTATCTGCGTTTGATACTCGATAATTGAAAATTAATATTTTATTATTATTAATGTTTCGTTTGTAACTATTGTAAAAGTGATAATTATATATTCTCGTGGCAAGTGAATTA
The DNA here is from genome assembly GCA_018246255.1 of Pachliopta kotzebuea. Classification (NCBI taxonomy): domain Eukaryota; kingdom Metazoa; phylum Arthropoda; class Insecta; order Lepidoptera; family Papilionidae; genus Pachliopta; species Pachliopta kotzebuea. Next base: position 15,552 of record DWLS01001463.1, on the reverse strand, counting down.
TTGTAAATCTTTTTAAGAATACATATAGAATCTAATAACAGATTTAAATTTTTCCAAAAAAAAAATTATGTGAAAGTAATCTATCGTTGTATCCTAAAGTAACGGAAGAATTAAAATACTGTACGAAAAACTACCGCTGTTATTGCAGTGGAAATTTAAAGATACGCACTCTCTGGTAAAATAGACTATTAATGTCTCCTAGACTTTAAGATGATAGTGGTCGTGGTCAACGCGGTAATGATGAACTTCATCATTGATCACGTTGTAAATACAAAAGTTGAGAAAAATCGGGTTCAAATGAACAGCATCAATAGTACTAGCGACGGGTTCCGACCTTGCGTACGATGAAACTCGAAGCAAGCACTCGGGGACACTGACCCACCGCGCTCATACACATATAAATATATAAACAGACATATAAAACGTGCTCTCTATATTTAAATAATGAACATCTATAATTGATTATTTAGAATTAGTTTAATGAAAGTCGACATCAATATTAACTAATTTTCAGTGACAAAATTAAAGAAAAGAGAATTAAAACGTTGCAAACTCAAAGGAGAAAATAACAATATTGGTATGTTATTTATTTACGGCACACATACAATCCTACGGAACAATAAATTTAAATTAAAAAATCAAAACAAAAAGTAATTATGTGGAGGAAAGGCTGAGATTCAAGAAATAGTTTCCAGACACACTCACAAAGCTTAGGCGTACTTATGCAGATAAATTAAAAGAAAAATTAAATATACAAAACAAGTATGGGATAATATATAATTAAGCTAGCAACACTAGCTATCAGGAAAATTTCGTTAAAACTACACTTTGAGTATCCTTATATTGTACCGAGTTACAACCATAATTCCGCAAATTGTTACTAAAGAATCACCAAAAATGAATAGTTTACTTATTTTATTATTTACAATTCTAATATCAATAAAGGCAGTGCCAGAAGATCTGTGCTGTGAACCAGGACAATTTATTCTTAAAGGACTATTCGTGCATTATTGCTGGAACCCTACATCGGATGCAAATACTACTATAACACTCAAATGCTCAAAAAGTGGACTTTTGTTCCAAAACGTGTACAACTTTACTGTGAACAAATACGACTATATAAATTTTGAATATATGAACAATGAAATACAAATGAATCGGGAAGTGTAAGATATCAATAATAAATACTTATGAAATAATATTTTTAAAGTTCATAAACAGAATATTTTTTAGTATTTACAAAGATTATAATATTATAAATTAGAATAATCTAAAACCGACATGTTTGTTACTTACATAGATATATTAATTTTCCTCCAACTCGCTCGCCAGATCATTAGCGGTTAAACGTATGTTTAACCTGTTAAATAACTGATAACGCGATTAAACGTTTTTAGTTTTACATTATAAAATTCTTTAAAAATTAAAATCATAATGCATTTTATATATTTCAATTGATTTACTATACAAACTTAAGTCTAAGCAATATTAATATTTCTGTTATAGTTAGTCGGAACATAAAACGATTTTCGAAATCCAAGAAATTTAAATACATCATCAAGCGTATTATTCGAGAATATTGTATAAGTTTGGTAAATGAATACAAATATTTCTATTTATTTTTATAGATATTGCATTGGAAATTTTACGTTGAGAACTAATACATCTGCCTTGATTAATGCAACTCCGGCGGCGGTGATATGCGCTGATGAAGAGGATTCCATAGTTGACAATAGCGCAATGGCTTACTGTATGATAGTATCCGTTGTCTTCCTAGCGATCACTACAGTCATCTACATGATGCTACCGGAAGTAAGGTGAGAAACGTTTTACCGTTAAATATTATTTTAACTCCAATCATCGTGTTCATCATCATCATCAACAAACTGCGGTAGATCACAGCTGGTTATAGACCTCTCCCAAGGAACACCACTTAGCCCGATCTTCGGCTAGAAATCATCATCAGTTGCCCTACATAAATCATCATCGCTTTATGAATAAAAACTCTTTTCTACACATTAATGAGTCATTTAACATTTAAGATGTATAATCTGACATCAAAACCAAGCGGCAATAAACTTTTACCGTCCTCTATACGTAACGTAAATAGCTCATTTTATCTTATTCCTACTGGGACTCAAGACCTACTCTTCACGAGAGTCAAGATCATGAGTCCACATGCTGGTTTATACTGCAAGTTATGTCGATTTCCGTAAACATTATATTACCTTATCCAAAAGCAAGTGTCCAATGAGAACAGAACCCTTTCATCTCCGAGTTCGATAACGCGAACTCCAACTTCCACATAGTTTTAAATAAACTAATTGTTCTATTATATAAAATTTGGATTACATAAAACTGGTTTATTATTTCATTTACAGAGATCTGAACGGTAAGAGCATTATAAACTTCTGCACATCTCTAGCATTGGGTCTTCTCTGTTTGGCCATCATGAATCTCATCAGCGAATACTCTGACATGAATCTCTGTGCCGTCCGAGGTATATCTTAGAGCTTCTATAATAAACTAAAAATTGTTAACAGAAGATAAATAATCTGAAAATTTCATTCCAGGTTTTCTGACTTATTTCTTCTTAATTACAAGCTTCTTCTGGACTAATGCAATATCAATACAGATACTTCGCAGCATGAGGTTAATTTTTAATTGCATTGAATAACTTGATTATTGATGTCTTGATTGTGAACTTTACTACACTTCTTATTACAGGCGGCCTTTGTTAGTAGACTATGGTTGGAAAGAATTCACATGGTACGCAGTATACGCATGGGGAAGCGCTGCTTTGATCACTATAATCATGGCTATTATTAACTTTTCCCCTGGAAACCATCGGAAACCAGGAATAGGATTGAACCATTGTTGGTTTTTTGGTAAGGGACAAATATTTAACATAAATACATAAGCTGTGTAATTTAAAATTTTTATTACTCGACTTGTGTTACAGATAAAAAACAGCAGTGGTACTACATGTACAGTGTGATGACGATACTTATTACAGCTAATATTTGCATATTCATTTACACATCGATTCTACTATGGCGTCATAATTTCGCATCTACCCATATTAAAGCGCTGAAATATAAGTAAGTAAGAAAATTACTTAAAACACCGAGATAATTTTAAATATTAATTGAATGTATAAATGCAACATAAAATACATATAAAAGAGACCGCCGAAATTAACTGATAAAATATATCATGATGAAGCTGTGCATCGCTTTTAACGGCGCTGTACCATATAGTAAAGTTAACATGGTAACAGACCTTACATCTTACATCTTATGCTTCAAAAAGACGAGCAATGAGTATGTGATCATAGTGCAAATTTAATGGTGTGGACAGCTCTTTCTGAATGTACTACATCATCTCTCCATTGTCTATTCATACTATATTCCGATTCAGTGATCACCGCATCTAGTTCATCACTAATATTTTTTTAGCCTCCAAACTTTACGAGTAATCTAACTATAACTCCAACGGTGAATATAGAAGAAGAAACAAAATATATAATTATGTAGTTTTGAAATGCTAATATGATATTTATATATACAAAGTTTATGAGACAAATATTTATGATGTAAATTTATAAAAAAATAACGTTTGCTAGCATTATGGTTTTATTTTAATATGTTTATTAATTTGAAAATTAACGAAAGTAAAATTTTTGAGAATGCTATACAAATATAAACTAAATAGATTTTCAATTCGTCACAGTAAGGCAAAGTGCCTCTAAACAAACATACAGCTCCATTTTAGACTTCCATTGTTCGCTTGAACATGTATTGATCATATATTGAATTCATTAAACTTAAGAAAATGCAATTTTTTTTTATTTAAATTAGAGCATACAACGAGATTTTATAAAACGTGTCTTTCAACACCTGTTTTGTTTGAAAGTTTGAATAATTGACATTTTAATAATACTATGTTACAGATTCCTAATGACCATAAGGCTATTCGTTATAATGGGAGTGCCGTGGATTTTTGAAATGATAAGTTCAGTAATGGATCAAAGTATTATATGGTTTGTATTTAGTATTAACAATATGTACAAAACTATGCTATTTTCATTTCTGACTTTCGTCAAAGTTTTAGAGACAAAACTAGAAATATTTTTCATGATAGACATATTGATGTTATTACTTGTAACATACTTTTCCTCAAAGCAAGAGCTATCCGCAAGGCCTCACCTGCGACGTATATCATATGTCTACAAAAGCAGTTGTTCTTGGAACATTCCGGTTTATTAATGATGCTTTCCTTCACCGGAAGCTCAAGTTGAGTGGGGACTGCACCTACGCTAACTCGAGATATAAAGTTTATAATTCGAGCCCACTTACAAATTTAGCTGGCCAACCCCTTGTTAAGTTTGAAATTTTGCAGATATATTAAAACACGAGAGACCTATGTCCACCATTGGTTAAGATGATAAATAAGAATAAAAACTATAATTGTTTCTAAGTTAAAGGTTTCTGCATAATAAAATGATGTCAGCGCCCGTTAAGATAAGAGTTATCGCTACCGTTATCTTTCCTGGGTGTGTGGCCTATAAATAGCAAAACGTAGCAAAGTCTAGTATATACCAATTTCTGATTACTTATAATGGTATATCCTGCAAAAATTTCATAAAACATTTAAGTTCGGGGTTATTCAAAATAATGAAATGTCATCCCATTGCACAAGGTTCATTTTAAATGTCTTTAGTAATAATATATTGTCTTTTGAAATAAAATAAAAAGATAATATTGTCGCATTACTATATTCTATTCAAAGAAGTTAAATATTTTGCATGTTTAGTATGTGAAAACTTATTCCTGAAGGTGTTTGTTTATAAATTTACGCAAGCAACTTTGTCTATTTCTTTGACAGTATACAAATTCGTCTGATCAATACATGTAAAAATTTTGTTTACATGTGTGTACAGTACAAGCAAGACACTAGTTCGTTTAGTCCCGGCCTGAGCCGAAAGGTTCGTTAAGTGATGTCATCATACAATATACCAAAAATATCGCTGTAGTATAAATTGTTTTGAAGGACACTCGACAGAGAACGTTTTAAAATGTAAATATATGTACTTATATTATTTTTTCATATTACAGGGTTATAATGGACTTCGTGAATATTCTCCAAGGGCCTCTGATATTTTTGGTCCTGGTTGTGTTCCGACGCCGGGTGATCAAAGCTATGTATAAGAAGGGCATGCTGGACTGTGTAGCTGAACGCATTGAAAAGATTCTAGCTGTTGGCAACGATGATGAAGATAACGCCTTACAACATACCATCGACGTGCCTTTGGACGAAAAGATCACTGTCAACTAGATACACCTGACAGGGATTTGTAAATACAACGACATTCAGACTAAGTCGAATGAAAGTATGATATTAAATGAAATAATGAGCGTGAAGAAAAGCATAATCGTACAAATACTATAGGAAACATTGGGACTGAATGAATACACTAATGTTGTCATAACAAGGAATACAGCATTCTTTTTAATGTTTATAACCACGCGATTTGATACATGGTTTAGAGCAGGTGATATTAGTTATTATACTAACTGCACATAAATTAAAAAATCCATAGGTGCAGGCCGGATTCGAACCCGGTACCTCCGCCACACCACTAGTCTATGACGGCACAAGTACTCGTTTTATACAGTATTAAGAATGTATGGATTATGTAGTAAAAAATGATTATTTATAAAAGGTATGTGTTATACTAAAATAACTTTAAGGACAATGTTATAAAGGTCACTAAAATTAAAAAGTTAAATCTGTTTGTAAGAGAAGTAAATTTTAAAGCTTTTATAATCAATAGAAATTTATTTAAAAAAAAACCGTGTTCGCGAAGAGAAAGGGAGAATACCAATCACATTCTTTAGATTTTTCGGTAACAAAAGAAATCGAAAGTATTGACTTGACCCTTTCAACATATTTTCGGATACAATCACTCCGAATACCGGAAAGCAAAAATTTTCGATCGTCTGTATTAACAATATCATTGATTTCTTGAAATGGTTATAAAAAAAATAAGCAATATATGTACAATCTACTAAAAACATCCTACACAAGATTCAGGTTGTATGTTTTTAAGTAAATTAGCTTAGTATTACGACTTTCGATTGGGTTAGCATTTAGATATAACTGTAAATAGTGATTAATTATAATCTCAAGAAACATTTGAAAAGTTAATATAAAAATTAAACTATTGATCTTTTGTTTTTTTTTTCTAAATAATATTTATGTATATTTGCTAGGTTAATGCGCTTTACCATCATCGACCACATCTTCTTCACTTAACACCAGGTGGGATCGTGGTCAAGCATTAACCTATATTAAAAGTAAATAAAATCTGTAAGGAACATTCCCCTATACCTGAATAAAACTAAAGCGTATTAAAACTTCATAAGGTAGAAAAAGCTTTACGTGTTAGATGACCTAGTAAATATTTCTGTTATATAAATGTGTTAATAATACGAAATATAAGTACTTATATGGATATATAGGTAAGTGATAAAGTAGCTGTCGGTTTTAGAGGACATAGAAAGATCTAATTGCATTTTTCAAAATAAACGTTTAATTCAAAGATTAGACGACAAGCTTTTGGAAATCTTCTAATATGGTGGACTAATTTGAATATAATAGTTATGTGTATAACCAAACTAAAATATTGCTACAGAGTTAAACTTTTACGAATTATTATGAATCTTTAAATATATATATATAAACAATCATAAATTACTAAAAATAAATAAGAAAACATAAAATAATCCATCGGATATAAAGTTATGATGATTGATGGACTTTCTTTTCAATAAAAATGTTGACAAAAATGACTCACGACTTCATGAGGCTATAATGTAAGAATACCGTTAAATGATGTAACGGGAATTCATCTTAATGGCGTACTGTTATGAGAAGCTTTTATTTTTTTTAAATCACAGTACATTCATGAAAGTATTTATTACATAAACTGTTAAATAATTTTATTTCCCTTTCAGCAGCTGCTTTCATATTAATAGACTAGTTAGTTAATATATCTTTTCATTAAAATAAGTTTAAAAAGAAAATATTAAGTTTTTCAATTATGGTTAATCTCAGTTTAATAAAAATAAAAAAAAATAATAATGATCTATTTTATATAGTTCCTAGGTTTGTTACTAGATGGCGTGATTTTATATTAAAACGGACTTGATATTAAACGGGAACAAATGTATATTGTATACCGATTAGCAAAAGTGATAACATACAACATTTGTTCATTTAGAGCTGATTTTGTATATATTAGCGATAATCGAAGCAAAGCAATTAAGTAAATACAAACCAAGTAGATTACTATTTGATATATCATTAAAAAACTGGACTAATATAGTTTTTTCATTTAACGTAGTCATTTCTATGGTTACTTCAAAATTTCAAAGTAATATGATTATTTAAAGATTCAATAACTTCAATAAGTCTTGCATCACTAGATAAACAAAATACAAAATGTGAACAGTTCCTAAAATATAAAAAATCTATATCTCCTGTTTTCATGTCATTGAGAATAATTTTTAATTTTACCACCAACAAAAGAATCATGAAAGTTCGTAACAAATCTGCAGAAATTTTGAAGAGTCCTGTTTATAACATAATAGAATGATTCAAACTACAACTTTACCATTTTGTAAAACATGGGTGAGTATGGATCATAAATAAAAAAGGAAAAAATGCATCCACTGTATAGCTTCTTTTATGAGACTGTCCTCGAACAGGTAAAATATTTAGTATCATTTAGCATCACCAGATAATAGTTCTGTACTTAATAATTCATAAGTGGCCATAAACGAAGACAACTATGAAAAAAACCTGCTTACTATTTAAAAAAAAAACCAACCGTTTCGATTATTCCGATTATAGTATCGATACTTGAAATATTTAAAAACATTGATAATTAATCGATTCCGGGCGGTGTAACAGTGCAGTTCGTTAATATGAACCGACACTGTGCTGTGTACACTTGTGTGTTGTTAGTGTGGAAATAAATAAATAAAATGAAGGTAAGTGCATTCTACTAGAACTAACAGAGTAATATATTATATTTTTATATTCTTAATTACAAATTGATCATTTCCATTTTAAAAGAATATATCTTTATTTGATGTTACGATATCCAGTTTTAAAGTTACCCTGCAAAATGTTTCGTTAAAAATATTAATAGTTAAAAAAAACGTATTTAATTAAATAAAAAACACGTGAAAATTAAGTTATCATTTTAATATGATTTCTCACTAATGTAAAGTAACTTTACTCGAGATTTTTTTGTTTATCGAAGCGCTGGAGCAAGTAGGACATTCACCTGATGATAAGTGATACGTATATTGGTATGATAAACACAGCTCCTTATGGTCACTCACTTCCTACCTTCGAACTGAAACACAGTTTGGATAAATATATTGAGCGGAAACAAGATCTGCGGTTACTTAGATCTTCAGCACCAGAGACTTTTTCTATTAATTAGAAATTTTGCAGTGTTGTTGAAACTACCCTACTTTATGAAAATGTGAAAAATATCGATATATGATAATTTAAAAAAATTATGACAAATTGTTTTTAAAAATTGATTAATTAACAGAGATCTTAAAGATTGAAATATTATAAGCGTAATATAGGAATGAAACAAATAATTATTCGTTAATCATTTTAAAAGTTATATTGAAGTTGTTATTTTACGTCTTGGTTGTATTTATTTTTATTATTTACTTAGGTGTTGTTTATCGTGTAATTTCATAGTTAGTGGTTGACGAGTTTAAATAAAAGCTTGCTTTTTTTTGTATAAATTAATAATTTTATTAATTATTCGCTATATTCATAAATTAATGAAAATGGTCATTGTTTAAATAATTTTTATCCAAGTCATTCATAAACAGCATGACTGGTAAAGATATCTGTGAGTGAAAGAGCAGAAATGACATTTGTCTCCGTTGTTTCTCTTGCGATAATGGGTTCATTAGTAACAAATTCTGATATATTATATTAACAAAACATAATAATACAAATATTAAGTAATTTACTACATTAGAAAATGGTAGTAGGTCTCTATAGTTTAATACTGTCTAGTTAGCCATAACCGGAGCCCCTATTTCTGCATAATAGAAATATGGAAATATTACTGTTCAGATTTGAAGGACGCCTAAATTAGTGAAATATTATAGTAACGAAATATAACATCTTATGTCTCAAAGCGTTGTCCACAATGTGACTTAATCCGACATCCTATCTGGTGGTAGTAAACATTTGCTTTCAGCATATCGCTTAGTGGGTGTAACAAAAATTATATAACTAGCAGATAATATTAATTAATTATAGTAACAAGGGTTATAAAGCTGTAAACTACACATGTATCGTTAGGTACAGTGATAAATGTTTATTGCACTCACAATTGATTATATGACAGTAATAATACGGCCACTTATCTTACGCCACATGACCATTAAATGAAAACCGATCGATTTTTGTAATAAAAGAGATTACTGTATCATTTAAAGTAACGGCTTAATATTCAGTTGTTGAGGTATGATATTGGAAATTATTAACAACTAAATAATTTTACTATTATTTATGTATGTATATATTAATAAGCTTACAGTTTATCTTGATAGTTTACATTATTTTATTGTTTTACAAAATGACGAAAGCCCGGACTTTAGTGATAGTAATTTAAACGCTTACCCATACTAAAATGTCATAAGTTAGTATGATAAACACTGCAAACCATGTTGTCTTCATAGCCATGTGTCTTATTACAGTAATAATAGTTATACTGAACCTCTAAACCGGAACACAGTAAGCTGTTTTCAGGTTTAGAAGTTCTTTATTTGCACATTACTTTTTGGCGGTAGAAATAAGGGTTATGACCCAAACTTTTTAAAAGGTCTCCAATTACAGATCTACCTTATGATTCTTGATTATTTATTTGTCTATTATTCATTTAAAAATTCACGTATTTTATATCTTATAAACTATACATATAATGAAATAAATAATAGTTTCCTTTGCAATGAACAAACGCTGTGGCCGTAAAGCTCTAATTATAAACATCACTGAAAGTGCAAAGCAAAAAAAAAACACTGTACTTCGTGTGTTCGTTTGCTAAATTGGGAGTATTGGGCGGCGAGCTTAAAATAATGACTTGGCAAATTGGATTGAAGCTTTTATTTAATCTTATGTGTTAAAAATCCGTAATGTGAAAGCACTAAAGAAAAACTTGCAACACACGATTAGACTTTAGTGAAGAAATATTCAAAATAACGATGCCTAAATGTGTATTCTATGTATCGTATTCAGTCATGTATTCTTTAACTATCGTTTGTATAAAAAAGCTTTTAAAATTATACATACGATTTACACTTAAACTACATAAATAAAGTTCTTATTAGTATTCACGTATTGTATTAAGGTGGTCGAAATTTTTTTTTAAATCATAAAAGCTAGTTAATAATTTATTTAACTGACATATATATCATTAATTTCAGTAACATAGTAGTATAAATTTATTTTATTTTATCATTAGTTATTATACGATATGATAAGTTATACCAGATCGTAATACCGACGACATACGGAAATTCGTTTATCGGTGATTTTTCAACGTCGGCACATCAATCATATAGTTTGAACGTTATTGTGCAATCGTTGAAAGTTGTTAATTTTAATATTAAATTAAACATTAAAACATGTTTTATATTCTATGTCAAATACTGTAAATATAAAATGTGATTAACAGATTTTAACTTAATAAACATTGTAAGTTTTTTATATACATACACGGCAATTAAATTGTTCAAATACTGCACGTCTATTTGAACTGTATACTCGGTAATTAAATTGTGTAAATAATGTATGTTTGTTATACAATATACAAGATTACATTATTACGTAAATGTAATAATCTCAGATGAGTTTGGAAACAAATATTCTATATATCATTTACTTAAAGTAATTTACTAAAAACTCCTTTATATAGGAAATCACAGATCTAAATTACTTTACTGAAATTATAAGAAAATATGATTATATTTTTTCTTATAATTTCAGTAAAGTAATTCAGATCTGTGATTTCCTCTTTGTGGTAATTTCTGTGTATGTTTTTAAGATGTACAATTACTTGAACAAGAGAATCAAAACAAATAACACTGTTGAGATAGATACTATCGCTTGGCTACGATTCTTGCATTGAATGATGGTTTATATGTTTTTCGGCTATGTTCCAAAATGCATGCAATGACATTTAGTATTGGCATTGTTTGGTTAAAACCAAAAAACATACAATTTTAAGACATTTTCAGAAAAATATAGTTCTATGTAAAGTAATTAAACTAAACAAATGATGCCAAAAAACTAAATAATCACAAGTAAACAAAGTCATTGTTCGATCTAAAGAATTATAAATGGATATTCCGAGTATCTCAGTACCATACGTCACCACAGTACAAACAAAAAGTTGTTTTGGACACATTCATTGCTGAGCCAACGAACTGAAAACCTTGGAATTTACCTCTCTTTAAAACGTATAGTGAAAGGAAATTTTATATCCTGGATTTTAAACTTAAATAAAATATATTTAATCGCAAACAAACATTCTGATAAGAATGAAAATTACTTCGATTGAAGGTGTTGTATTAGCGAGTCCAAAACAGGATCCTTTCTGCTTACTATTTCTACCTTACCGGTTCACAAACCTGTAGTACGCAGAACGACCGATTGCTTCATAATATAAATGAAAATATATTACTGTTTACTACAACGTATTAATATCAGCCATAACTGAACAAAACTATCTCATTATTATAATTTATATTAACATATTTGTACATCAATTATTAATAATATCATTGAAAAACAAAAAACAGCTAAAAATATACATGTATATTTCCGCAGTGTCTAGTAAGATATCTTTAAAGTTAATATATTTTTTTATTAAAAACGTCCAAGACACAAGGATTTCACTTAGTAATAAGTGATACGTCTACTTACAAAAATGTGGCGCGAGAATGATATACATAACATAACATTTATACACTAACGTTAGGCTATTAGGATATAAGCCCTAAAGCAATGAACTTTGGACAAATTAGTTCAAGTACTAACGAAATTTTAGAACGCAGACTTTTCAATATATATAGAATATTTAGACGTTTATTTACCCACTTAGCCTGCGTGTTGTAAACAATGCAAGTTACCTAAATCTAAATATGAAATAGAGGTAATGAAATTCGACCGCAGTACATTTGCAACACAAGTTTGCAAGGCTGTGTTGTAATTGAGTATTTAGTGGGAAATACTATTATTACAATATTAAACGCTAAATACAGTAATATATCTGAGTGTATACATATATACTCAATATAAACTATTCTTATTTCTAAATAGTGACGTATACGTTAGAAACACTAGTATTTAGAATAAGCTTCCGTTGTTTTATTTCAATCTTGATAATATGAAACCTTTATGGGGTTCAGTCTATTATATTTGGGGACTTTAAACATAAGATTAAAAAACTATAATGAACAAAGTAAAACAGCAATAGTAACAACAGAATGCGTACAGCCAAATATCAGGCTAAGTAACGTTTCTTGGGAGAGACCTACGTTCAGAAGTGGACTGCCGCAGGCAGTTCATGATAATTATGATGAAAAATGTATATTATTCTGTTGGTGTATTCATAAACGGTTATATTTAGAAATAAAACGCGTTGATTCTCTAGTAATAAAGTAAGGCAATTTTGTAATACCGTTAGGCCTATATAAAGAAAATTAAAAAAAAATGCCTGTCCAGGTTCTTAGGCTCCTTCTTCTAAATTCTAGATATTTCTATTAAAATAATCAATTCCTAAGTTCATCGTAATTTCCATATTAAATAAAATTGTTGACTTTGCCACTGAATCTTTAAATTTTATAATTAATAATAATTGTTTTTAAATGCAATAACTATCGATCGTAGTCAAAATACAGAGGGCGGTTATCTATATAGCTACATGCAGTGTCCTGGCGATAAGTTTTGTAACAAACAACATATAATATGATAAGAGTCCGCTAGATCATATTCGTAGGCTTCCAAAGAACATTTAAAAATTTCGTCATGAATATTATCTCTTATAACAACCCTCTATTCAAATATAACACATAAATATTTTTTTATCTTTAACAAAAAGAAAATTTTTATAACATTTTAACGTTCAAAAAATTCTAGTTATAAAAAGGTACAAGTAGAATGTCGATGGAATGTAAGTAGAAGAAATTAAAGAAATAAATTTTGTGCCCATTAAATGTTTAAACATAATGAATGTCACGTCTAATTCAAAGCATATTAACAGACCAAACATTTAAGATAACCAGATACCTGGTCTTAGTATGAGACTTATCTGTATATGTAAAAGAAACCCACATTTAAACCTCACTACGGTCACATCGTGAAGACTGAGATAAACAGGTTTTAAAAAAAATATTTTGAAGCATGACTATCAATAGTAACTTGTAGTAATCAAATCGTCATCAATATTTCTAGTAAAATTGAATCAGATATGATAATATTAAAACACGTCATGATATATAGATAATTAATATTTACTTCACATGAGCAATTATTGAATCATTGGATTCTGTAAGAGATGATCATATTTAAACTTTATGAAGAATTAATGAAAAAGCAATACTCTAAATGTAAATAAATATAGGACAAACTTTTCATACTTATCTTATAATAATATTTTATGTTAAAAACACGCAACTCCAGTTCTTTTTAAGGTTCAATGTATTCCGTAACTTAATGAACTTTCAATAAAAATATTTTGAAAACAGTGTCAGTTGTTTTTGAGATTAGACCTTTGAAACCAATAAATACATTAACAGTACCTCTTCACAATAGATAACGTTATCTGTTTATTACTCGAGTGTATCGTTCAATTGGTACTTGAAATATAATAGTGAACGTTCAAATATAAACTTTTAATAAACAACCTAATGAATACGTAATATAAAATTTGCTATTAATAAGCTACATACAGTACTTGAAAACATTAAAAGCTATCAATATTTTAAAAAACTAAGGATTATGTAGAACTTATATTCTTTGTGTTATCTTCTCGTGAATCATAAAACCTATTTTGTCATATTAGATGGTCATTTTCACAAATACAACTAGGTGAACCGATATTTTCGGAAAGATCTACAACAGACTATATTCATTACTAGATCTTCATGGGCATTCATCATCATTAACAGCCTGCGGCAATCCCCTGCTGGACATAGACCTCTCCCAAGGAACTCCTCTTAGCCCGATATTTGGCTATACCCATCAGAAAGTACCATAAGATGGTATTAAATGGCCTTAAAATGTATTTATTATTATTATTATTTTAATAATCATAATAGCCGTTTATTTGCGACGTATGTTAAAAGTATAGAAATTAAGAAAGTTAATTACGTAAACTATAGCAACTTCAAACGGATGTCTCATTTCAGTTAAATAAAAAATTGTTTGAAAATTTACCTAGGCATAATGTGTACATCACAGACAAAACTATTGTATATACGTAACTATAAATTACTGCACAAATCAGACAAGCGCTTTAGATAATGCATTACGCGTTCATAAACAAATGTGATGGGCACGCCGCACAAACGATACACAATACAATTTGCGGCTGCTATAATAACAAAAATGTATTCTAATAATATGCAAAAGTAAAAACTAATTTGTAGCATAGGTTTCTTATATATTAGCATATAAATGTTAAGCAAACTTTTATTGGAATTTATAAAATTGAAATCGTGGAAAACAGAAATAGCAACCGATTGTTATAATTAATGTTATTCAATCTAGGTGTATTTCTACAAATTATTATAGTTTTAGTACAGATAACATCATCGGCACACAAACGTCCACAGCCGGACGCAGGTCTTCCCTAAAGTTCTCCATCACAATCGGTCCTGCGCTGTTTGCATCCCGCAGGGTTATGTATAGATATATACTACTGAAATTATAACTAACTTGAGAATATGAGTAATTCAAATTTTAATCTCGGTTTCTTGTAATCTCTAAAAAAAAGTGAAAAAACAATCTCTATAAAATGGCACCTCATGTAGGTCTTGCTTACGTCGTTATATGATAAGAAAAATAATATAAAAAGGGTCCGCTATAACTCTTTCGTTTTCAACGCTAATGGAAATATCTCAAAATTGGGAATGCTTTACCAAGCAAATTAATTTCCAAGCTTTATTAGGTAATTCAAAATCAACTATGTCACTAGAAGAACTCAAGATACGGTGAGCTCATACAATTTAATTAATATGCTCTAGGTACTAGGTACGTAGGTTCATGATGACTATAACGTCAGGTCACCTGAACCCTCCCATAACCTTTTTTTTTTTAACGCGGGCGAATCTTTTTACGGACGTTCCGCCGGTGCCCAGGATGAGACCGGAGGGGTGTGTGGGACTCGGCCTGGGCGGCCCCTACCCACTAAACCTACCGCGAAAGCCATCAGCCGTTATG